>RDPX01000177.1:168993-181493 GCA_003991215.1 Morbakka virulenta | reverse complement strand
TTTAAGATATAAATCCTAGCTTGCATATAACAGGATTATGATCGCTGTTGCAGTCTGCACCTGGATAGGCTTTCGACTGTAGGATTAAGCTATGGTGTCGTTTTTTGATGGCGATGTAGTCGATCTGGTTTTTGACGTTTTCTCCAGGGCTACGCCAAGTCCACAATCTACGTGGGTGTTGCTCGAACCATGTGTTGGTGATGACGTAATCATTTGCTCTGCACCACTGTATCCATCGTTCTCCTCTTTCGTTCTGCGTACCCAAACCAAATTTCCCACCTGTTTCACCATCTGGCTCGTTTCCAACCTTTGCATTCAAGTCACCCATAGTGATCGTGACATTAGTCGATCTGCACTGACTTTTCGCTCTCTCTAACATCTCATAGAATTCGTCGATCGTTTCTTCGCTGCTAGTACAGGTCGGTGCATATACTTGAATAATGACGATATCTGTTTGTTTTCCTTTGAGTTTTACTAGCATAGGTCTGTCCGAGAATGGACACCATCCTAGAAGACTTTTCTTGCTTCTTTGATCTAGTATCACAGCAACCCCTCGCTCGTGCTTCTCCTTACCAGCATGCAGCACTTTATAATCTTCGCTATTGAACTCGTTATTTCCCGTCCATCTAATTTATGCCTAGAATATTGACCTTTAATCTCCTCATTTCTTGCTTTACATTTTCCAGCTTGCCACTTTCGTACAGCGTTCTTGTGTTCCATGATCCAATTTTCAGGTGTTCCTTGGTAATGTTGCAAGCAGTAGCTTGATGACGATCCGGCGTCACCTGCTGCACATGAGAGGCCGTACCGTACGAGGGACCCAGGTTGTTGGCAAAGGTCCCATTAACGTCGTTTGTGTCAAAGTTGTGTAAATCCATAATTTTTGAGGCAGTTTAGAGCGGTGGTTTGCCATTGCCTTCCGCTCAGTTTTCCATGTCGAGGCACCATCTCTAGCCTTTGTCAAACTGATGACTCTTCTGCAAGGCAGCAGGGGATTAAGCAGTAAAGAGAACCATTCCCAAAGTTGGACTTTGGACTAGCTTCCGTGTGTGCATCACATGACCGTTGACACATTTAGTGCTCTTCCGCTATTGTGAGTATCCGATGGTCCTGCAATCCATCTTCACCTTTTACCCATGCCGGTAGCATTAGCGAACATCGGGATATGTCTTCACCCGTTCGAGTGTAGACCCAGCACATTGCGCTTTTTATCGAGGAATTTGCCTCGATGTTGGGGCTGCTACTGCTCCCGGTCTCTTTTGGTTCACCCTCGGTTATTCTTGTATTATTCCCGAGTACCCAACGAACAGGTTCGAATGGGCTTTCCAGTATCCACCACCCTCCGGGAGGCGCTGCAAACTAAACAGACAAGCCTCACAGAAACTGTGACTAAATATGCCTAATATTGGCTCGGCATGGCCTTTTCCCCCGCTTTTCAGAATGCAGCAACACATTGCAAGGGCATGCACCTGCAATCTTGATAATAAAGGATCATTCATTAGATAAACATCCCATCCTTTGCTTTAATACTATGTACCCACAAATAATAAAAGGTTCCACAAAAAGGTGTTTAAGTTAATTATAATAAAGAGTTCAAAGTATAATTAAAATTTCGGACGAGTCAATTCTACTCAACATGTCCAATAGTAATTCGTGTGCTTACTGATATCGAATTAATCCAGTCATTAGAAAGAAAATACGAGTAGCTAGGGGGTTTTTTCGTTAAAAGGCAGCATTCCGGGCCATCATACCAACTATTGTCCATTGTAGGTCTTTGTGTTGTTTTGCGTGAATCCCTGCAGATAATTGTATCCAAAAAGATTCTATTTTAAAGGCTCGTTGTCACTCACTATGCCTCGCTGCGGCTTGTTGCGGGTGCCTGCATCTCTCTATTTGTCTCGGCATTATTTAATGTCTCTCGGTCACCAACTATGGCTTGCTAAATGACACTGGAGGTATCTAAAACTAATTTTGTTGTTCAGTACAGTCTTTTGTGTTAATACATGTTTTTTATTCTAGTTACAAGAATTTCGAAAGCTGAAGGGCGGCAGGAACTCCAGGAACCAGAGTAAAGAAATATTGGATAACTTCCGTCCAACGCAGCCGTTATTTGGAAGAACGGTATACCGTAGCTTTGAAATAAGATCATCAGTTACAAATTCTGGGACGGCTGTCAGAGTGTGCAAGTTTATTGTTATCAAAATAGTATTTATTTCTGTTTGTCAAGCTATTTTATACTTGGGTGTATTTCTTGCTAAGGCTTTGCTTGGGCTTTTTCATTTCATTATTAATTAGTCAGTAGATTTGTTTTTCTTGAATACGAAAGACTCTGTACTCCTCAAAAACGTTTCATGCATATCAAGAACAATAGACAATGCGTCCTGTATTTCGTGAAAGCGTTTACAATTACTATTCTACTCCTACCATTAAAACTGCTTCTTTTATTGGCACAACCTTGCCTTTGCGTGATATTCTTACCGCTGCTATTATTTTGTTTACAACTTACTTCCTGTTACTATTGCTACTGCTGGTATTGCTTCCAATACTGTAAATAGTGCTACTTATCTTACAATTATGCCACCTGCAACTACCAATATTACTAATATAATTGTTGCTATCATTACTGTTACCACATTTACTATTGTTTACTACTACTACTACTACTACCACTACTTTTATTATTGCTGCTACTAATACTACTACTACTGCTGCTGCTACTACTGCTACTACTCCTCCTCCTGCTCCTGCTCCTATTGTTATAACTACTATCACAACCATTACTACTATTACTCCTACTCCTCTTACTACTGCTAAACCTTCTCCTTTCAACATTAATACTATTGAAATTCTTAACATTGTCGCAACTATTTCTTCCACAACAGATTCTACTGACCTTCCAGGAATAATTTAGGGGTTGAGGCGAGTGTTATTTATCAGGGTTAAGCGCCATACATCCTGGGCATCGATGAAACATATATAAACCAATTCACCTTTTATTTTGAAACAGAAAATGAGAGGGTAAAGCCAAATCAACAAATTAAAAACATCATTCATGAAATAGTTACATTACAAATTGGCTGTAGGACGACGCCTATTGCTGAGTTATGTTTCGTGCGAAGAGTTCGTCCAGTTTAATGTTTTTGCCAGAGTTATATAAGAACCATTTCAGGCAGTACCTTTCGACCCTTGCAAAAGTTATAAACAATAAACGACATTTCGAGTTATAAGATCTTCATCAAATGATCATCCAACTACAGATGTCAAACTATTTGCGGAAAAAACAAATAAAAAGGATGAACGTGTTCCAAGAGGAACGTAAATAGCAAGTAGGTTTGCATTTTTTAGCATTACACATCACCAAGTTTCACTTCGAACAATTTTTTATTCATTTTTATTTTTTGGAACAATAATTACTTTTTTAAGTTAAAATCACATTCATTTGTGTTTTAATAGTGTACAAATGGCGGATTATACCATATATATATATATATATATATATATATATATATAGTATTGGAGTGAAACACTGAGAAAACTTAGCCAAAGATGGAACTGGCTGATTAAATGACAATAATGGGACAATTCATACATGAACAATCCACACCACAACACAAAGGACAAAGCAACGAAAAACATAAGAATGGACTATTCGCAGAGAGAAAGAAAAATAATGATGTATGAAGGATGGAACTATGGTGAAGCGTGATGAAAAATGTTAATGATAGATGACTAAGAATAATAATTAAGATGATGATAATGACTAAGAAGAAAGTAGATATCATGAATCATCAGTCGATTCCCATGTCAACCATTTCGGGCATTTAAATTCGAAATCATCATACAGACATGACTGCCCAGCAGCACAGATCAGGTGCTACCTCCATGAAAAGAGTGGAGATCGAAGTGAATAATAAATCGAAGGAATGGGTTTAATAGAAGAAATCAAGGAAGAAGAAAATGTAAGATTCATGAAGCAGAAAGATAAAAAATACACAATTCGTGGGGAAAAAAATTCTAAATAGAAAAAGAAAAAAGAAAACAAAAGGTATATATACACATATATAGTATATTTTATAAAGTAAATAGTTTTTTCAAATTTTTTAGAGATGTTTAAGAAAGTGGACTGATACTCCCACGAAAATGACCAAACAAATGTTTTTAACCCTTTCATTCAAACTTTGTTGGTTGTTTATAATTTGCTTATTGTATTATGATATACATGTGTATATAATAACGAAAAACAAGTACTTTATTAGTCAAATTCAAATGTAAATAAAATGGCGGACAAAAGTAATGACTTGTTCAATTCTACACACACAAAAAGACTATGGAAACGGCACTAAAGATCCAACAAAGGATTTAATGCCAACAGCAGAACCAATAATAAAAATAAACAAAGTTAAATAACAAATAGTAATCAATATTGATGACAAATTTAAAAAATGATTCCAAAAAATTAATTGGAAAAACACCAACAAAACTAAGGAATTTAATTGTAATTAATAAAAGAAGATCAGGATATTAATACTAGCAATGGTATTAAAATTGATAATTGAAATGGTAAGGAAAATAAGTTCAGGGGTTATCAAACCCAAATACATTTGTTAATGCTTATTGTATTCAGCAACAGAAACCACATTAGAAGAAGAACATGTTCCGCCCATTATGTAACAGGGTCTTGCATTAACTATGTCCCATAAGGTGTCAGTTGTATAACACAGCTTATCTTTGCTGTGTTATAGATGGTTTCTGAAAAAAACTCACTGTTGATGCTTAACGTTTTTTCTGCACTTCACTGTATAAGAAAAACAAGTAAATTCAGTTGTAGTATAGTGCTTCTCGGCCTTTTGGCTAACAGCAAGTGTAGAGCTCTGGTCTCTCCTTAGTCGGGGTTTCATCTGTAAGGCCCAACCATGCAGAACAGGTGGTCTGGAGATGCTCTAACACTGGCTGTAGACGAACCCAAGAGGAAGGGCCTTCCAACGGAGCGTCCTGGAGGGGCGATTTGTGTGTATTGCATTTTATGTTGTCTTGCGTGCTTTTTGTCCAATTTTGTCTTGATCGGTTGCCTCCTTCCGGGCTCTTTATAGATGGTAACCTGTGAAAGACAAAAATGGACCCCCTTTTACCAAGTAGTAGTGTATACTTGTGTACCTGCATGCTGCATACGAGTTACATCTAGACTATTGCATACTTGTAGAAATACGGTAACTCGCTTATACTTGTATAAATACTTGTACAAATACAGTAATACATTCACTGGAGAGAATGTAATTTTCTTTGACAAAAGTCCATATCTACTAAGGTTAAAGTTTTTGGGATAAGTTTTGTTCCTGTTATAGAAGGATTTGATCACCTTTGATTACATGTGGGTCTACCCTAAATGTATATTAAAAAAATACTTTCGCACTGACCATACATTTTTTCAGATATTCATATACGCCTTCCTTTCTATCCTTCTGTTTGATTTCAAAGTGTTTATTAGGATGCCTTTGGCTCACTCCAGACTTTTTCATTCAATTTTTAATCCAACGATTTTAAAAGACCTTAGGGATTTCTTCGGTTGTGCAACCTATTGGTCATAAAATAATCTAAATTGTGTTTTAAACATTTTTCATGGTAAATGGGCTTTTAAAGAGCCGTGTACCTCAATAACCCGATCGAACAACGCATTTCGGACATTAGGAATACTTGTCCTTCTCCCTCTCTCTAGATTGAGGTGTATTGACTTCGATGGTTCACAACTGATCTCTCTTCTGTCACTTTTGGTCAACTGATTGTATCATCGTTTTCCAAGCTAAATAGCTGCTGTTAAATTTGAATAATCATGTTTGACGTTTTTTCAAGTCGGAATAAAGTTCACGAACAGTAACATATTTCTCACGTGGAGTTTGTGTTTTTGTATTTTATCATGGTAGTTGTTCATTTGCTTTTTTGATCGTTCACTGACTTTTTCGTTATACTCTTTTTTGTATTTCTTGCATAATTTCAAAATTCTCCTTTTTCTCCAATAAAAGAGAGTTATTGAACTTTCCTCTTTCATCTCTCAGAAATTTATGTTCAGCCATGATTACTACCAACTTTTCATCTTACCTGACACAATCTCAATTCATTCTCTACAAGCCTCTTAATTTACTGTGACACTAATTGCAATTCTCATTTTCTCACGAGCACTCTATTGTTTTAATTCGATGTCTCGTCAGTTTATTGTTATTTTCTTCGTAAGCTTGTGCTTCAACGTTTTCCCAATTTTACCTGGTGCCATATGGAGTAAATAGACAATTATATATTCATTTTTAAAATCACCGTTATTCCAACTACAGTACACCTGGCGACTTGAGCCAAAAATGTTTATAAACATTTTACTGGACCACAACTATTACGTAATTTAATAAAAAAAATTCCTTTTGGAATAAATGTTAGCCCTAAAAATTTTGAAATGAATGAGGAAAAAAGGTGGTAGCGAAAAAGTTCCAAAAGTAAATAAGGGGCCCCTGTTCTATTAAGCTCTAAGGAGAATGTGAAGAAAAACCTACAAAGCTTTCGAAAAGTACCACATTATCAAAGTTTGAAAGAAACAATAAACGATAAGGTTGGCGGTTCTTTCATAACTTTTAAACGATTCATTTGTTTCAGGTTAAAGATTGTGCATGTGGTATTTAGCTGGTTTTTATGTAGATTGACTTCTTTATTTCATCAAAAACCACTTTGCTTTGTGACGTTCACAAACTTTTATAGACATCGAATTGCTGTAGTTGGTGTTTTTCAACATACGGATATTTACTCTTTTAACTTTACTTTAATGGTTGCCACCACCCGTACTGTTAGGGAATTATTTTTAAGAGAAGCAGTTCCTAAAAGGTACAAGGGTCCACTTCAATGTCTCATCCAAACGATTTCTTTTAAGGCAGCAAAATCTCTCGTTTTTATGAATAAAGACAGGTCTTGCTAGACCAGCAACATGATCAAGGTTTTCTACAGATGGGGATCTTAGCAACTTAGATCAAGCACCTCTGCTAACATCAGAAACACCAACGACGGCACTGGATGAACCCGTAAGAAAGCGTTTAATGTTCAAAAACAAACAAAAATAAAGAGAGCGCGACATTAAGGCCTAAGGCTTTTCTCACCGTAACAGCCACAGAATATGCAAATCTCTAATCTGTGATACTCTTTTTGGTGTTGACATATGAAGATACTACCACTGGCAAAATGTTCACGATTTTGGGATCTTACAAGTGGTAGGTAACTCATGTAAAAGAAAAGGAGCAGATTGAACAAATACCTTCTGTCAAGAGCGCACACTGGTCCGAACCCGTGTTGGAAGGAGAGAATAACCAGGAGAGTGACTGGCTGAATTGTCTTCATGGCTAAATTGACGAGCAAGTGGGAACATAGAGATAATGTGAAGAAAAACAATTACTTATCTAATTCTATTTCTCCGCGTAAATGAACTTCTACTCTCTTGTGATGGTGTTTCAGCACAACTGTCCTGATGTGAAGGATCGCATTGAACCATCCAGTCTCTACTGCCGAATTGTTCGTATTTGGAATTTCACGGACGAAAAACTCAGATGTCTTCAAATCTATCCCCCAAAAGCTCGTGTCAAGTTACACCCTTCTCTGCAAGCAACAAAAATGAAATTATTCAACTTGTCTAAATTAAGTTTTGTTGTTGAAGATGGCAACAACACAACGTGCTGACTTTAAACTAAAAGGTGATGGTACCTGTGATTCTACAAACGAGGGAAATATTTCTCCAGCTCCGAGGTTCGTTAAGACTGAACAGTTCAGTATAGCCATGTAAAAATGATCAAGTCAGATAGACTGGATGCTTGGTCTCTTAGTTATCTTACATCGCATACACAAGGCGTTTCTTGATTCAAAGAGCAAAGTAAATAGTCTTACGACGGTGCGCTTGTCATGGATAGAAAACATGGAGAAAGCATGAAATACGCACAAAAACATTTCGATCAGTTCAAAAGCGTGAAGAAAGTAAATACTACTACACATTATTCTGTGGGGATGCACGGATCAGTAGATAAAATTGGTCTACGTGGGTCCAAGGAACTCAATTTGTTGGTAAATCGTCAGTGAATGGTTGGTTTTTAATTAAATGGAGGTAATTAAAAATGTGTCGTTTCCTGTTTGCAAAGCGCAAAACTATATTATTGATCATTCTGTGGACGAAAAATTTACGTACTGCTTCTAAAAAGAATACTTCATATATATATATTCGCCGAGTTGCGAAAATGGGTGTATTAAACATAATAATCATGGAGGTCAGTCGAATTTTAAGTGGTCTTCTTAAACTTTGTAGGGGAAATAGGCAGACAGGTTGCCGATAAGTTCCGATTTAACATGGAGGTGCCTAGGTTACAAGATTGTGAAAACAGGAATTTGGTTTAATGCCTGAAATTTGATGTTTTCATGAAATCACAGTTATTTTACTTTAAGTCAAACCATAAGTAATATATTGAATCTTGTGACCATTACATCTTTTGCCTGAATTTGGTCAACCTTTTTTTCAGCCATCCGGGCTACAACTTTAATGTCCTTTTAAGCATCCTAACCTATTCGATGATTATGAAACAATGCTATGTGTAAAATTGAAGAAACACAACCACTGCCAGAGCTATCGTACGGGTTCTAGCCATCTACTCAACGAACAGGAAGATTTTTTTAGAATGGCGAGTGGAAATAGTATGGGTGTATCAAATCATGAATATGTGCACGAACCATTATTATGCCAGACAATTTTTTGGCTTTATTGTATTTACAGTGACTCGGGGGTTTTTTAACTACGGAAATATTGTTTAAAACTGTGGCCTCGAATTATTTCACGGTATCGAGTTTGATTATCGGTTGAATTTAGAAATAAAATATTCCTTTTGATATAGCACAACACAATGTTGCAATATGCGTGGCAATGGGAACGAAAAATCTGTGGGGGTCTCATTGCAAGGCAGGAAGTTTGGTTCCTCCGCTGCAGGCACTAATCCTTGTGCCATGGACCGTGAGTTAAGACTAGAGCGATATAAACTACAAACCAGACCATGCAGCAAGGGCGCTGCTATGATCAAAGATGAAATAGATGTTTGACATTAAGCAATGTGACCAGGCGGCAATAGCGCAATAAACAGTTTAACTTGTATGACTAAAGGAATGACCCAAGTTGGAAACAGACGAAGTATTTAAAGCTGACAGAATAACTACAGCACAATTTTGGAAAAAACATATTCCTTTATGCGATCAAACGGTATAAAACATGGAAAAAGAACGTAATCGGCAAATCCAATTTCGTTTACATCGATTAAGTGTTAAAGAGAACGAAAAGGTGACCTCATCCAATCTCTTCAGACAAGAATTCGCCAATGTACGAACAATTATTATCCATTTACAAAACACAATATCTCTGGAACATGTCATTCTATGAATAAATTGTAGTAATTACTAAAAACAAGTAATTAATATAAATAACAAATAAAAAGGGTAGGAGAAATGCCTAATTTGAAAACCTTGTACTCCTGACGAAACTATGAAAAAAACCGGCATAAGGAACAACTGGAAAAAGCACCGTTGCCACCTTGAAAACCATAATTTACGATTCCTAGGTTTACTAAATGTCATTCTGCTGCTTCAGCAAGTCCTGGTGAGAGCAATAGCCTATGCTACTGTAAAATTACTTTGCATATTTGGGATATCAAATAATTTGTTTTACCTCAGCAAATTTATATAGGAATCGTCAAAGTAATGGATACTAACATAATAATACCATCCTAATAAATAAAAATATTTTGTCTGAAGTTCCAACGCCAAAGTAGATGCATTAGAAGAAAAGACGTAATTCTTTTCCATGTAACAACTAGCAAAGGGAAAATATGATCTTAGGGGTAACATTGTTAAAAAAACGTAACAAATGAGAAAGCAGTGATTTCTCGCTGCGCAATTTTATTTCCAAAACTAGCGAGTACTAGATTATAATAAATACATAACACGAATAACGAGTACGTACCGACCAAATTATCAGTTCCAGTGCTAGCGCTAAATATACCCTTGCAAACTGCTACCTACATTTAAATTCAAAAAGTTAATCGTGCGCCTCCATCTTAAAAATAAAAGGAAGGTCACAGGAGTGAAAATATTCAATTGCCTCCTGAAACATTGGATAAGTGGGAGACGTGTTTTGGCGAAGTAGTAGAATTCTCAGGACGGGGGTGCTGAATAAAAGGTAATTGGTGTATACGATGAAAAAAACCCTTAAATATTGTCGAAGCAAGGTGAATAGCTAACGAGAGTTACAAATATTTTTCTCCAGAAATTAATGGCACATATTTCACATAGACTACAATAATATTTTGGGGATTAAAGAACAAAAAAATGCCAATAAAAAATATTAGACTTGCATCTTCAGAAGTTATTAATTAAAAGCCACTCTCAACCTCGAGTACGAATTACCCGCGATGAGGTGAAATACGATTTTGTGATGCTAGAAAAAGTCTGAAATCACCTTTGTGACGTCAAAACATAGCCGTTATACTTCTTAATTTAAAACTTGGTAGTAAAGTGTATAAATCATTTACTGCTCATAAAGTTTTTCAAAAGGCTGAACTGGAAAGTATGGAAAAAAACGGCTTTAGCCATTAACTTTCGATTTCGAAATTCATGGTTGAGTTTCACAAATTGGTTTTGAGTGCGGTAAAACTGAATAATCACGTTTACAAACCATTTATTTCTGATGTATATATAAATCGGTCCTTACGTTTCACCAATATTGTGTCCAAAGATAACTAAACAAAACCTGATTCTGCTGATATCAAAACCACTGCTATAATTTTGGAAAGCCTTCGACAGTCGGCAAAGACTACCAATAAATCGCTCGGTACCGATACCAAAAATGCCCAAAACACCGAAATAAAACAAACAAACAAACCACCAAATTATAACTAAAAAAAAGGGAAAAAAAGGGAAAAAAGCCTACATTTAGTTTCACAAAGACTGAACTAGTCTCTTCCAAATGTGGACTCTTCTTCTCGCAAACGCAAAGATAGAAAAGAACGTATAATATGCTATAATATTAGGAACTCTACTCTAATTTAACTAAAAAATAACTACTTCGAACCATTTAATTAATTCAGTTCAATACTGAAGTTTTTAATTTCAAACTTCATATAAAAGGCGCTTATAAAATTGCCAAGCTAAAAGTTTTTCAGGGGCATTAACTGCCAAGGACATTCTCTTGGGGAAATTACGCAAAGAAGTATATTGTATGCTCTATCTTGTTCACTCGTCCTGACCAGTAGAACCATTTTGAACCAATCGGCGTGAACGGATAGGCGACGACTCCCCTGTACTAAGAGATCCTTGTGAGGATGACGGCGAAGATAGGTTTGGTGTAATTCGTGTTGGTGATGGTGGCTGAAGATTAAATCCTTGAGTTATGCTTACAGCATTCCTATCACGCTCGGCAGGGGGCTGTTAAGATCAAGGGTAGGAAGAAAATTCAATAAATTTATTAATGGCCAATGAAAATTTCGACATATTCTAACTCAACCAAAACGAAATAAAAAAACAGTATGTCAAAATAAGTATTTTAAGGTTCAGTCGATGTAAAGATTCCTATCCTTCTTTTCACAATCATCTCTGGGGCACCTCTTAATGTACGACCATCCAACCTCAATCCATTATTTGAACAGTTACACGTTTACATAGTTTACATCTGAAGTATATTTTACAATCAAATACATATTACTGGGCTATAAACAACTGGTTTAGTAGTAAACAAGCAATAAGCGGTATGCCACAAAATGCTATGCATACTTCACTTCTTATCTTACACGGCAACCTTAAAAATACTTCCTCTGCCAAAATAAGCAAATGGGCTCCAGCCTTTGGGAAGAAAACATACCCGGCACGAATTCCCAAATTTCACAGGAAGAAATGAATTCACTGAAAAAGTCCGTCTTTCTCAAAACTTTGAAGGTTTCAAGTGGCCCTTCCAAAAACAAAACTATTTATGTCGACTTACCTGTTCGAGCAATTGACGCAAGCGTTTTAGCTGGGCTTCAAGTTGGCTGTTGTGATCCTCAAGGATTTGCATACGTGCCTCCAAACGTCCTTTGTGTCTTCGTAAAATTTTCGCCTCTGCTAATAATTCTGCATCACGGCCTGAACCGCGGCTGAGAGCGCTGTCACTGCCATTCATTTCTTGAGCTCGTTGTGCAACAAGACGGTCATACTCTTCTTGCAGTGCCCTATGACCAACAGTAATTAAATAAACAAACATAAATTAAAAAAAATAATTAATAATTAATATCAATAATTAATATAAACGATAACATAATGTTTAAATATGGTGTAAATGTAGGTTGCACCTGCCATTAATGTAACGGAATCGGATAACAAACTCTCTCTTTTTCTTTCTCTCTTTCTCTCTCTTTCTCTCTCTCTCTCTCTCTCTCTCTCTCTCTCTCTCTCTCTCTCTCTCTCTCTCTCTCTCT
>RDPX01000177.1:140603-168848 GCA_003991215.1 Morbakka virulenta | reverse complement strand
CTTTCTCTCTCTCTCTCTCTCTCTCTCTCTCTCTCTCTCTCTCTCTCTCTCTCTCTCTCTCTCTCTCTCTCTCTCTCTCTCTCTCTCTCTCTCTCTCTCCACTGACCCTTTTTCTCACTTGATACTAAGCACTGGGATTAAAATCAATACAATAACAAACCTTCGAAACAAAGGGTACTTACGACTGTTCTTCTTGCAATTGTTTGATTGTTTGGTCCAACTCCTGCGTTTGATCTGATTCCAATGACGCCAGAATCTGTGACGGGCTCTTTGGCTGAAAAAGAAAGGTTAATTTTCAACAATCTGCTCGATCTACATAAAGGCTGCTAAATTAAGTTTGGATTTCTGCAAAATTATTTCAAAGTTGATTTTATTTGTTTGGATAGAAACGATTAATTTTGAGGTCAACATATTCACCTCAACCTATTTTATGGCAAATAAGGTTATCCAAAAGGTTAATGGTCA
Organism: Morbakka virulenta; assembly: GCA_003991215.1. Classification (NCBI taxonomy): domain Eukaryota; kingdom Metazoa; phylum Cnidaria; class Cubozoa; order Carybdeida; family Carukiidae; genus Morbakka; species Morbakka virulenta. The sequence goes on along the minus strand of RDPX01000177.1, from coordinate 168,383 downwards.
AACGCTTGGGCTAGTTTCTTAAGCTGATTCTCTTGCAAGACCACGCTAAATATTACAAAAACGCTCCAATTTTTGTGATGGGATACAATTATTAACACATGCGAGCCCAAGAAACCACGTAGATCCTGTCTTACGGTTCAAACGTAGGGGGGATTTCCATGTATCCTCAAAATTGTAAATTAATAACAAGCCTTGGGCAAAGCTCATAGTTAATTTACATAGGCAATTTTGTTTACAATGCCATGCAAGTGCCTGGATCATATTCTTTAACCAAACGCCTAAAATCTAGGGTAATTAGATCACCCCCACATTACTTGATGCTAAATACATCGCAAGATAACAACTTTTGTACTTTTAACGACCAATTACCTTACAATGAGTAAGAGGATAAGAAAAACTTATATCTGGTGGCAGCAACATTTATTTATATGAACAAGAATACAATTTATTCAACAACAACAACAACAACAACAACAAAATAAAGTAGAGTGGAACAAAAAACTACCCCCGAGGAAAACAATACATAGTTTCTGCTATCACTGACTATGAAAAAGCCATTTGTTAGGTATAATTTTCTCTGTGATTCTACATTAGAAAAAAAAGGCTTTATACAGTACCTGCGACCTCCCTGCCGCAATAGTATATATATCCATACCTCTTTTCTGTGTNCTCTCTCTCTCTCTCTCTCTCTCTCTCTCTCTCTCTCTCTCTCTCTCTCTCTCTCTCTCTCTCTCTCTCTCTCTCTCTCTCTCTCTCTCTCTCTCTCTCTCTCTCTCTCTCTCTCTCTCTCTCTCTCTCTCTCTCTCTCTCTCTCTCTCTCTCTCTCTCTTCCTCTCCCTCCCTCCCTGTTATGGTTACAAGCCAAGACAAAGGTAAACATTTCTTATCTAAAATATATAGTAAATATCCTTGCTAAAATTACAATAACATGACGAATCTTTAAAGGCTAATGCCAAGACATTTTATCTTCACAGAATAAGTGAATAAAACAACTTACCGACATAGTGCCTTCTCCACTCAAACTAGAAAAAAACGTAGAAAGAAATTTTATTTTTTTTTGCACTAAACGGGCGGGGATAAAAAAACCTTTACCTTTTCCCAAACTAAATTTTCGAAGTGTGCAGTAATATTAAAAAGTGACCTTTGATCACAGTAGGAGGTACTTATATCCACATACAGGTTACCATATCACCTATCTAAAGCTTTCTCTTGATGGATATAAACACAGACCGTACGAAGTAAAGTTTCGTCAGAAATCATGTGTTTCTTACGGTATAAGTTTAGTTTGGTCCTGCAAGAAACCGAACACCATGTGGGGAAAAAATAATTCCAGTGGCATGTGTATTTGTAGCAAATTGGCATAATTTACAGTAGTAAGGTATATGTTTTTAGAAGTGTATGGGTGCGGGTAATAAGCGCACAGACTGGTATTGATGTACAAAACCCGCTCGATAGTACGCTGCAAACTATTTACAAAACGTATAAAACAGTAAAATATTTTTTAAAGGGGCATATCAGACAGCATTCTAAAGCTTAACCAGCGATTTGAGTCGTGACTGTGTTGTTTCATGTACATTATACCAGGTGCCAAAGCAATGACAGAAACACTACACATGCAAAAATAACATAGTTTAAGACAGGTTATGCAGAAAAGAAATGGTTTAATGACATAAATCAACACAAATGCTTTAAATACTAATGTTTTCTTCAAATACTGTGTTATAAGTAACTTGTTAAAAACCCTTAATTAACTAATATAATCTATAACAGAAACGCAATACCTTTGACAAAGTTGTTGAATAATCTTGTGTTCATCATCCCTAAAACAAAAAAATTATCGTTTACTAACGTAACACGGACGGACAGAACCTCTGAAGGCGAGATGCAGTAATTCGAGATACAAAAATCGCGGGAGTTGGAAAGCAAAACACAAAGATCGTAGACAATGGAAGCAGTGAGAACAGCACGATTAGCCCTTGATATCTCTTAAGATCAACGAAAAACGAATAAAACATCGCAACAAGCAACTGAAATATCAACCCGCAACCTTTACACACAAGGTAAGGAAGTAAAATCTAAAAATATTAGGGTGTATAAGAAATCTGTGTTAAAACAAGTTGAAGCAGGCAGTCTTTCGACAGCTGATTTATGTTTATGAGGAATACATGTGTAACATTTAAATGAATTTTTTTTGTATTACAAGGCGGGGCTTTCTCCAAATATGTCGGCTATCTTCATAGAAATTGCTGTCGCCGTGAAAAATAGTTACTACAACTGTACTGTAATCTAAGCATAAAGTTCCACAAATGTGTACAAATTAAATCAAGAAGCAGTCTTCAATAACAACAAGGAAAAACAAAAAGAGAATTCAAAAACTTTGTCAGTTGTTTTTTTGAGACTGACACTGACGTTAGATAGCGTAAACAGAATATATTTTTAACTAAAATCTCCATAGCTTTTAGCTTATTAGGAATGGACTAGGAAAATGAGATACACAATCATTTGAATTTACTTACGGGTGCTGGTGCTGCTTCCGTTTCCCATCTGGAGTATCAATGTTGTGATATCTATGTACACAAAGAAGAAAAGCTGTGAGAAACTTCAATGTTACAATTCCTTTATGTGACAATATAGACAAAAAACGACTCTCTTATTAACTAGCCAAATAGCACAATATGTATTTTAGAATATACCTGCTATCTTCCAACAAACAATTTTAAGTCCTGCTAGCAGTAACAGTAAATTCCTGAAAGCCCATCCGTACTGCCGTTAGGTTTATTCTGAAGCTGGGAAAAGTTGTGATCGTTTATACTCTTTGGTATAACGTGCTGCTAAAAATAAAAATTAAGTACTGGATGACTGGGTTGTTTACCGAGCATCAAGTTTCCTTTACCTTTTAGGTCTTGATTGAAGAAAACACTTTATATGGTTGTATTGAGCGGTATAAATCCGAGTTTGTGAACAAAATTCTTTTGAACGTTTCTTTGAATGGTCTTCACTCACGTGTTTCACCATACTAAAACATCCTTTTGTGTCATTTAAACTGATTTTAATACCTACATGGTACGTCACAGTGTCGTAACGCTATAAAACGTACGTAACGAATATCCAGTGGAACTTCTTTACGAGTTAAGCAAAATTTTGGACTACAAAAACGGCATCCATTGTTGCAATATTTCTTCAAAAACAATATTAACTTTGGCCTGTTGCATTTTTAAGAAACCATGGAATACCCCAACGAAAATCTTGCCAAGTATCGACAGTAATTCTATAGTTCAAGCAACTACGGTGACAAATCCTTATTTTTTTTTGTAAGTGAATACATGTAAAAATTTCTATAATCACAAAATGAGAGAGACGCAACGTACAAAATGACAAACGCAACGTACAAAATGACAAACGCAAGTCCGACTCTTAAAGTGGACTCTAATTGTAAATCTGAAAATAAATATAACTAACTATATAATGTTCAATTAAGGGAGCTAAAGTAACTTCAGAATATTAAGTAACCCTTACTATAAGTGAAAATCTTCAACTAAATATATTTGTATGGAAAACAGCTGGGTCCCTAAAGACATGCCTAAAGACATGCCTTAAGAATGAAATCATGCTTAAGGTTTGCTTCGTCACTATTTTATCCGATCCAATATTCAAACTTAATTCGTATTTCGAATGTCTTGCGGTCTTAGGTCTTACAAAATTTGATCCAAGATTTTTAACCATTAAAACTAAAACATCTTTTTGGATACGCCCTTTTGTAACTTCAAACCATGCAATGGGAAAACCACCATTTATCTTCAGTTTTTTAAATACATAAATACTTCCTTGAAAGCAAAGTCGTCGTGGTATTTTAGAATCAATGACCACAGAACAAGCTATCTTTCAGGAGAAAAAAACAATTGTTAAAAAAGGTTTATAAGAAGATATATTTGTACAATACACATACACCTCAAGACTGTAAAAGGCAGTAGTTTTAGTATAGAATGCTTCTTCAAATGATTGTGGTTGGGCATATGGCTTTGCCAAAAGTATCGGGTAAAATAATTGATGAACAAGAAGCATTTACATAAAAAAATTAAGTGCTGAATTAGGTCCAGGAGGGATTTCGGCAATTGTATTGTCATATACTCATTTATGTTAAATCGAGCTTAAGTAAATCGAAGGGTCTATTGTGAAATATACAACAGCTTGGCCAATAGCTATACATTTACCCGGTTAACAGTGAATTATCATTTGAATTTTTCAATGATAAAGATGTGACAAAAAGTCAAAATAAATCCCGGGAAAACAAACAAAACAGTTTAATTAACTACTACTGATATGGGCAAAAAATCAAGTTGTAGATAATTAACATCGAGTTTATCGTTGATCTGGATCGATGTTGACCACTGTCTTGCGAGTAATCCCACCAGGCTGTAGAGTTTAACTGGCTCACAATATTCTCCAATATTTTACGTTTACTTGCAGTGTTACAGGCATATGGATACAATAGCTTTTGCAAGCTAGTAGCCACGATTAAGTATTTCCTAAATATTCTTACCTGCCTGGATAAACTGACATGTCTGGTGTTGTGGCAAGGGAAGGTCTAAACATTTGAGAAACAATTGGAAGAAATATTAACTAAAATAAGAATGTCATTGAAGAGCACTAATAAAATCTAGAAAGGCAAACCGAAACACATAACCATGATATAATATAAAACGTTTTGCGCCGGAAGGAAATATCTATTTGTTTTTTTCAAAGTATAATTTAACTTTATCAACAGGTGGAAAATAGTGTACCTGTGGATGTCTGCGCCGTTGTAACAGTAGCAGTTTTAAATTCTCTATTTTTTGCCTTTTATAGTGGCAGTAGCATATAGCTTATATATATATATATGTTTCTACTCTGTAAATCATCCATATGTCACAGTAATATTCTTGAGTTAGTGCCTGATAATTTTGGAGGGTATGAAATTTTTTCTAAATCATGTTACACGTCCCACGTGCAGGGAAATATAGGGTCTTTCTTATGATTTCTTAATTCGCATATTAAAAAGTCAATCGCAACGTTCCCATTCATTAACTGGGTTTGCCAAATTATCTTTTTTAGTACGCAAGAAATACTTTTTAAAAATTTACGTGTACACACACCCACAACCCCTATAGTATCCACCACTAAAGTTGAACGTCCAGAAGAATTAAGGTGAGTTAATTTAAGCTACGTTGAGTTACGTTAAACGATTTTGTACCTTCAAATGAAAAATAGTGATAAACGGGTGATGCACTCGCTATGAAGTATTGAGTCCTTTTACTCTTTAAAAACACTACCTAACAGTGGCATAACAACTTTAATTAAAATGTAACACAACATAACATACATTTAGTTATTTTAAAATATTGTTTGACGGGCGTGACCACCCTCTCTCGTATAAAGTACTAATTCTTTAGGTTTTGTCTCAGTGTTAATCGTCATAAGATGTCGATTACATCATGCACCACTGTTTCGTTGGTTTCATTATCTAAACTTCAACCTTTTCAATATTATTCATCACCATCCTCCTTTTCATTACCAGACATTGTCTTTATCCACACCATTATCAATATTTGCTGCAAATTCCCCGAAACTGTCATTACAGGTTAAAAAGGACAGAGTGCAATTAAACCATCGTCTGACACTACAATTGCTACACCTGGCTTTTGAGCTGCCAAATCAAACAATTCTTCTGTACGAGCTTTATGAGAATTGTCATCGTCATTAACAGCTGCCACAGTTGCTTCTTCCACGCACCAGCTTTTGACAAATATTACGCGATCGTTTTTTTCGTAGCATGTCACCAAGCTAAAGCAAATTTCTCCGTGGCATCAAGAGTACTAAATGATGATACATCTGTAATTGTCAAAGGCAGTTATAATGGCTGAATGTTAATGCCCCAGATATTAGAGCTTTATCATGTCTTGCGTCGTAAGTTCTTTCTGAGCTACGTTTCGAGAGATACTTCTCCCATATTCAGGCTACCGAAATGACTAGATACGGCTATTATTAGACCTTGTTAATGCAAGGAATGGCGCCACACCTATGGTTGTATTTGTTTTGTTTGGTGTGTTTCTTTCTTTAGTGCTGGAAGCCATATTTCTGGAAGGGTGTAGGATATATTGTTGATGTGATTGCTGTGCTGTAAGAAATGGATTGTTCCTTTTATATTTCTTGTTGTTGTGTTGATTTCTTTGTCTCAAATCCTTTTATTTTCCCAGTCATAGGTGTGATCTTGTCCAGCAGTGTCGGCTATTTCATGACCCTTAGTGTCACCTTTTGGAGCAGCTCTCTTATGTCCTTTCTCCCTTTGACCCAGGAACGATTTGATTCGCTAATGTAGGGGGAAGGTCAGTCCTTAAACTGTTGTCTGTAAAATGTGTTGTTCCTCTCTTTAACTGGGACTGTCGTCATTTCGGAATCTTCTTTAAGGTGTATGTAGTGTTGTCGGACAGTCCGTCTTAGGTGCTCACTGGTGGTCTTCACGTAAGGCAGACATGTAGGTTTCGGAGGTTCTGTGAAAGGCTCTCTGGACACCCTTAGCATGGTATCCATTGGATAAGAGAACCTTCTGAAGGTGTCTTTTTTTTCTTCGAAGATCATATGGGTTGGAAATAATTTTCCTTGCTCTTCCAAACAGAGTGGTGATGAAACTGTTATGACCTGACTGGATGGTGTGATGCATTACTGAGGTACTGGTCAGGGTGAGTTCGTTTCCTGTAAATAGTAACTGAAATGCTGCAATCTGCCTGCCTCTTTACTAGGGCATCCAGGACGTTTATTTATCTTTCTTCTTCTTTCTCTATGGTGAATACGATGTTTGGGTGTAGGCTGTTGATGTGCTACAACAGTTTACAACCCAAGACATGATAAAGCTCTTATATCTATGGCTTTCTCAGAGTTCATAAAGTTCAGAATTTTCATGACAATGCCCTGTTTCGATTTAAGTTACGAAATTTTACCTTGATGGATTGGTTGTCTGTACGAGGTTGTTTGGTGAAAACACAGGTGTTCTATAGCTTTTAAATCATTCATATCAGGCGGAGCAGGATAATTGCCTAAAGTTAGTCCTATATATCTGCAAATATCCTTCAAAATTAGAGTTTGGTAAACATGTGGGCTAACTGGTCTCTATCCACATTAGCCACGTTTAGAAGGAGATGTTGAATAGACGTTCTCCACGGTAAGAACGCAGTTTTCATAGAAAACAATGCAAAGTTGTCACTACTTGCCCATAAAAAACGTTTTCTGTTCCTTGTGGACTGAGAAGTTAGGGTTATGGAAAATTGATGTAATCAACCGTAGAGACGGAATGGAAATAGGGTGTACTTCAAAGTGAACAGGAGGGTGATGATTTGTTGAAGGGTACTTTTAAAGAAGAAGTTAAGTTTCTAGTTGTTTAGCACAATTCTACATTTTGCTATACATATATTTTGTTATCCTCCATTGTTTCATGTGCTGTTCCAATAATCTGACGTAAATACGTCCACAGAACAGGAGGTACTGTTTGAGTTCTACGCTATTCAAGTTATCCACCATAATGAAGAAAAATTTTGTGAACAAAGAGTATATGTATGTATGCACGAGCGGTAAAGTCAGAATCACTGCGTACGTCATTTAATATTACATATAAACACATAACATGAATAAAATAATAATGATAAATAATAATAATAATAATAATAATAATAACAATAACAATAATAATAGTAGTAGTAGTAAAAAAAAATATAAATGTTTATCCATATTCAAATAAGCTTCTGAAAACGAATATTACAAATATTACCTATTTCATTAACTTATAGCTTTAATAAATAATACGAGGTAATAAAGGCCTCTGAATTTCTACATAAATTTATGAAAATTTATCTGCGGTGTGAAGTATTAACACTAATCCAACTAACAAAAAAAATAGACTTAAAAGAAAACATCTCAAAATATCGAATACTGTAATTGTAGGTAACCAATATCAAAGCTATAATGTCTTTAAGAAAAAGATTGCTTTCAAGAGTGGTTATAATCTATGCTTTTTCCAGAACCGTACTCATTGGCGGAATCGCCATAGAAAACTATTGAGAAAATAATATCACATGGACATCACAGCAAGGGGTAAAGAAAATGATCTAATTTTTTTTACATTTACGAAGCAATAAAAGACGACTGTATGGCAAGCCTGAGAAAATTTCTTCGAGTAAACATTTCTGCCATAGCTGCGTAAACGTATGGCATGCCAGCACTGTAAAAATGATCTTAAGGTTTAATTACGGAATAAATGACCATGCACAGTCCAATAAAATAGCGAAAAGGAGTAGTTGAAGTACTAGAAAACAAAGGTACCTTTCAGTTCAAATCAACAAAATCGCTGGTTTCTTTGATAAGAAATCTGTTAAAATGGCCCACTTAATTAGTCTTTTCATATTCTTAAGCTCAATCTACAGCCTTGTAATGCTTATTGACAGGCCAATTAGAGCAGAGGGCTACTCTCTTCCCAAGTCGAATATTAACATACAGAACAAAACATCTCTATATTATACCACCCTAGACCAAACAGACTTTAACATTGTCAAGTTCTTCGATTTCCAAAATTAAAGAGCACTTACGTTTCAATGCTACCTCCTTCAAAAATAGTTTGCACTGGCAAATAACCAAGTTTCTTTGGGGGTCTATTTCTGTATCTCCTGGACTTGAACTTATTCTTCATCAATTTAACAAAATCTGCGAGATCTTCACCTGTGGTGGTCTAAATACAAGCAGAAAGTGAAAAATAGTTTACAAGGTTCCTAACTTTCTACCCTTATATTTTCTTTGTGGCAGATGCATAAGTGGTTTTCAGGGGGTAACCACTATAGCTGGGAAAATATTTTGTTAAAGCAACAGTTAAATACAAATTAAATATCAACTATGCAGCAACTAGAACTCTAAAGTACATATTTCTCAAAAAATGACAGCAAATCAAGCGTTAAAAAACTCGATCCCCATAGCAACTATTGTAAAATGGAAGGCTGAAAAATCAAAACAAAAGGCAAACTTCTCATGGATGTAAATATTACATGTTACTACTAGGCTGGGAATTTCAAGGTCAGGTGTTGGTGTGCGTGCGTGCGTGCGTGTAGTGGGAGTGAGGTATTGAGAGAATAAGAGTNAACTCTAAAGTACATATTTCTCAAAAAATGACAGCAAATCAAGCGTTAAAAAACTCGATCCCCATAGCAACTATTGTAAAATGGAAGGCTGAAAAATCAAAACAAAAGGCAAACTTCTCATGGATGTAAATATTACATGTTACTACTAGGCTGGGAATTTCAAGGTCAGGTGTTGGTGTGCGTGCGTGCGTGCGTGCGTGCGTGCGTGCGTGTAGTGGGAGTGAGGTATTGAGAGAATAAGAGTAAGAGAGTAAGAGAGTAAGAGTAAGGGAGTGAGAAAGATAGAGAGATAGAGAGAGAGAGAGAGAGAGAGAGAGAGAGAGCGAAACGCGGAAGGAAGAGATAAAACGTAAGAGTAAGTGACCGATTGGTCGTCGATTGGTCGATCAATTGATCAATCATCTCATATATATTTATATATATATATATATTGGAGAAGGTGGAGAAATTTTCCAAATTTGTTGTCCAAGAGACAACATTGACAAAATAAAGACATACTCTCTTTGATCATTGGCACCTGACTACCGCAGCTGGAAAGTCAATGTTTGATCTGTTATGATAACGTAGATGTCAATTTCCGAAGCAGTCGTCACAGTTATCAACTAAAACTTCAAAGACAGTAATTTTACATCTCCGTTCAATTAATTAAACTGTCTGTTCAAAAGAGTGAAAAAAAAAGAAAAAAAAGTTTGCAAAAAATTTACTTAACTGAATACTACTTGTAGTAGTGAAAATATACTTATGAAATTTGACATTAGCATGTCTAAATTGCTTTAAGCTATATCAATAAGTCGTGTCATACGATCTTGCTTTTTCCCCATTCATTTTATTTCTTTTGTTTAATGATCGGTTTCATATATTTCCAAAAGAATGTGCGTGCTTGATAAAAAAAGATCATGACGGGACTTTTAACTTCCACAGCATAGCCAATTATCTATTTTTGAAAAAACTGATTCAATACACAGCTCTACGCATAGATATGGTAATTAAGGCTAACCATCAGCCTGTTGTTATTGGGGTTTTTATCAAAGTTGCTTACATCGTATACAGTCGTCTATAGGGTTTCACTATACTTTTAGGAAGACGGACTCCTTTTTTCCAATCCCTCCACTTTCCACGTCAAGCAAAATGTGATCGCCATTACCTCTTGTCTGAGAAACCTCATTAGCTATATCTACACATTAATTTGCGCAGTTATTGTTAACTCTAAACCCCTCGGTGTACAGAACTTTATTGGCATTGATATGAGTTTCTGTGAACTCAGCTATGGTCTGAAATAATAAATCAAAACTAGAACTAAACAAATAAAAAAAACCCCGACCCACCGACCCCCCCCCCCAAAAAAAGTTTACTGTGCATCATATTATCTTGGCATAGACAATGGTACTCTTATCCAACAAAATCCAAGGACGTTCTTTCTAAATTTGTCATAAACAGGGTTTTTTTAAGGAGGAAAAAGAGACAGAAAAAAATTTAATATTGATGGAGACCATTTGGAATTATAGAAAAATGAAAAATGTGTTTGCATCAAACTGGATTCAAACCGGTGCATTTGGCTATCATTAATCCTAACATACATGGAGCGTAAGGATACTGTTAATATATATATATATATATATATATATATATATATATATATATATATATGGAGAGGATTTGGCATTCTATAAAAGTAGAAAAATGTTTGGAAACATATTTTCCACAATTCATATATATATATATATATACATATATATAAACACACACACATGCATATAAATCCTGTGGCTTCTAAAGCGTGTACATGTATTTGCGGTGCGCATAGATACAGAGAAAACAAAAGCCTGATCTTCAAATTATTGAGAAAAAGGCATTGATCAGGAATAGTAAGTAAATGCGTCGAAAATCAGGAATGGGTGTAATATATTCCTTTTAATGCGAATGAAACATAATGATAACATATTTAAAAGCAATTTTAACTTGTACACTCTCTCTGATGTAATTTTGAAAGCGATAATATATTCATACCCTACTTAAATTCTCGCTCCTTTGGCAAATAATTAAGCAGGATCAATACTGTATCAACGTATGATATCACTGTTATTGGAATATATGTAATATAACGCATCCCCCGGCTTTGTTGCGGACATCATAAAAAAAAACTTCCAATAATAAACCTTTTCTGGCTGCCAATAATCTTTTTAAATCTGTACATGTTAGGTTCTTACTTAAAGTTGACGACAGCACGGGGGATGTGATACACAAAGAAAAACGATTTATGAAAAACAATCCCATGAATAATAAATGACACGTGGTTGTTACATAACTATTTAACTGTGATCTGTGCCAAAGCTCTAGATTCCTATTAATCAAAGTAGACTGCAAAAATTGAAAGTAAACTACTAAGTTTATGCCCTTTTTTTGGAATAAAGCGGCAGCTGTAGCTAATAACAAGAGAGTAATGTATTTGAATAATCCTTAGTTCAACTGACGAGAATCTAAGAATTATAAGATCCCATGGCTCTACAGTATATATTCTCAAACAAACAAAGTCACACTGGAGCGCCTTACTCCACAGTTAAAAAGGAAATTATTTTGAAAATAACATTAAAAGTTCAGACATCATGCAGTCTGACTGTCCCAAAGCTCACAACAAAGTGCGAGGATACTTGCTTGACACAGGTATCAGAAAGTATCATCGGAAAAGGTCATTAAATATCCGCAGCAACATCACCATCATAATCATACTAATCAACCTCATTATCGCCCACATCACTTATCTTTCATCATTATCGGCGTTACAATCTCAAAAGCACACCACATATCATGAGCAGCATCATAATTAATCAAAACCCGTTGGATTTTGGGTGCACCGTTCATATTATTTATCTCAACATTTTCTGATCCTTCAAAAATGATTTTTTCAAAAGCCTAAATCCAAACATTATTGAAGTTAGGAAATGTTAGTATAAGCCTTCAATCAAACGAGAGGGTAAAAAACCCAAATAAACTGAGTAAAACATACCGCAACACTGTATTGATGCATTGGGTGTGTTAACCTGTGACTCTTCGACACCCTTCCAGACCAGAAACAATTCTACAAGTAAACAATAGAAATGGCTGCTATTAACATAAAACATATCCCTCTGGTTATATTCCTACAACCTTCACATATTAAATGATCCCAAAATGATGAAAATGCATTAAAAACAAATTTCAGTAATTCTTATCAAATAAAAAAATGCCCAAAAAATAATTGCTTAAAAGTATTATATTTAAAAAAGGAAGAGAATTTGAAAAAAATACCTGACATAGATCATAATTAAAGCATTTGAGGCACCGATATCTGAAACCAACAATTGGGTATTCCTTGCAAATGTTGCATTTCGCTTCGTGCTTTGCTAAATGTGAAGGAAAAAAAGCCAAATCTTCAGTCAGATATGCGACAAGATATGACAAGCAAATAGATACATGAGACTCAGAGAATTGCAACTGTGGCTCAAACACCGACGTACCCTATTACGTACCTTGCTATTTTCTTATTTAATTATTGGTAAACGCTGGTTTTTTAAGAGCAATGGCAGCGTTTTAATTGTTTATAATACTGACACTTGGCACTCAAATTAATTAAACAATGATTTTTACATATTTATTTATTCATTTAATAATATTTATACAAGATTACAACTCAATTAAAATTTAAAACATATATGACATATAGGTAAAACAAATATAAATCGATGAATAGGTAGAAAAAACAACAACAAAAAACAACTTTGGGAGTCTTCAGCAGGGCACCTTGATTATATGTTCTAACAATCGTTTCGTTGACTTCAAAATAGTATTGGAAGTTCTCACATGTTACTTTTTCTGCCAATTAGGATTTCCTCTCCCAATTTGTGGTTATCCCCACATAAACATACATACAATTTGTAAAAGTATTTACAAAATGTATGATTAATGGGTTGAAAATTAAAAGCACTAAAAATAATGAAAATGTTAAACTAGGAAAAAATGGACAATTTATCAACACTGACCAAAAATAAAGGCTTAATTATTAGCTGTGTTAAAAGATATCTGGTGAAATGAGACACTTACATTTTCCCGGCTAAATAGCGAATGAAATAAGTTTTTGAATTTTACTTGAAGTTTTGAATAAAAAGTATATTAAATTTTAAAAACTCCCTGCCATAGATCAAAGCGCTCTAAACAATACAATAAGGTGCAGTTCATGAAAAGCATTAGTGCACTAAATTACAACATAATGAGAAAGGGTTTATTTATTTATTTATAATTTAAACATAGCTTCGAAATTTTGCGAAAAGCGTTATCTCAGTAAAAATTAAAATTTCCCAACCATATGTGACACTGATTGGGTTAGACTTTATATATCCTGACTTATTTATCGCTATGAAGTGCAAGGGCATTACACAGTTACAGTTTTCCAGCAATGATTTACTGAGGACAAATAAGGACGTGCTTCACTAGCGAAACAAATCAGAATTGCTAGTTCGTTGAAAATTTACCTTATTTTTATCGTTTAGAGTTATTTAATGTCATATTTATTAATAATAATAGTTGGAAGTGAGTTTACAATATATGATATATATGATAAACTATATTTGTTTATGACAGCAATTTTCTCATAAAATGCCTAATAACAAAACACATTAACACAGACATTTTATGAAAAGTTTATCACCAACAAATATCTTAGGTTTTGGTTATTATTGTTATTATTATTATTATTGTTAATCAATGGCAAATACAACAGCGGTACTAGAGTGCCACCTCAACTTTCTCAGCTATGGATGTTAGCAAGGTAGCAAGGAAGCAAGGAAGCAACGACCGGTGTACTTCCACAAGATTAATTTTATCCTAAAAACAAACTAACAAAAAAACCCTTTAATTTTCAAAACCGAGAATTTCACTAAAATGAAACGAGATGATACGAAATTTAAACTGCGTACTAATTAAATCCCAAGTTGATAACTTAATAAATTCAAAGTAAAAATAAAAAAGGGTCAGTTTAAACTTGATAAACAAAGGTCTTTTAAATTGTCAATCATACATACTTATGCATTTATGTTCTATGCAGTACTGACCTGTCTCGGCCGCAGCTAAGCGGTGCAGAACCGGCATCCAAACCAATGACTGCGGCTCAGCCGATGTCCAATCCATGAACTGGCTTGCGTTAATCCTGTCTGTTGCCTTGGCCTTAAAGAGAGACAAACAAACCTGTTAATACTGATAAAAAGGAATTATTTAAAAAGTTCCTCTGATTAGCGCTACTTGTAGTATGTACGTTTTTAAAGGATAACGATGAAATCCCGATAGTAGGTGCACAACAAAAATTTGGCACACATTTTACTATCTACAAAATCTTGTGTACTTGGAATCACTTGTCTCGTAGGAAGAGAACCTATTTAAATGACTATTAGCTGAAACATCCAATGGTTAAATTTTGCTAGTGGTTCCTTGGGAGACCATCACATTAGCTGTCTTCTCATACTGTACAATTACCTTAACTGTGTCCATTGTTTGTGGTCTGTATTGACCAATTAGGAGCAACTTTGCGCACTTTCCTTAAAAAGTAAATGGTTCCAAAAATTTACACATTCTTGACCCAAAAGAGTATTATTCCTTTATCAAACCTTCCATTTCCTTAAAACGTTACGAAAATTCGGCCGTCGCTGCATTTCGACTTCCTATTTGCTATTCTCGTTTCAGTATCATCGTGAGTTCAACGTAGTTTCACTCATTAAGTTCTTATCTCATTGACAAAAGTGGCTTGGTGTGCTGTGTCTTATCATTTATCTCCCATTTGCTACTGAATTGCATCAGTTTGACCTGACTTTGAGGAATACATACCTTCGTCTTTGAACAAAACTATTATGGCACACTATATATCTCGATAATACCAGGCCTTTTACATAAAACTCTAGGTTACTTTCTGTAATGCTCTCATACGTTTATACTTGCAACTCGTCCCAAAGAGCGGTTCAATTGTTGCGTTGTGATTCCAAGACTCTCTGCATCTCTTTCGGAAAAATCGGTTGGAGGTCTAAAATAAGTTGTATAACGTGACTTAAACTGCGGCGACTGGTGGCTAATAAAGCCTATTTCCCCTTTAGATGCAGCTACCTCAACGACTTTCTTACATTTGGTTCAAAGACAACCCTATTTATTTCGATATTCTTTCGTATTTTAATAATTTCATTGTCCAATTTCGCTTGTATGAGAGGAACAAATGCTTCCTGTTCTCGTCCTACCTTCTTAAATTAAAACTTAAATTGACATTCTTTTAAAATTAATTTCGACATCAGTTTTACCTTTAAGAATTCAAGTCCCCGGTAATATCGATTGTGAAGCTATCTTGCAGTTATTGTTTTGTGGTTAAATAGTACTCTTGTCGACTGTTTTTAAAGAATTAAACTTTTAGCTGAAGACTTCTGGTGTGAAGAATTCATAGCTACATCATTAGCACTGTTTTTAATTTCGCTTTGATAGATACTATTCCCCATTTTACAGTTGACAGAAATAAAAACAAGTGCAAATGATAGCAGTACAGCCTTACATTTGCTTAACTCGCCGAAAAAAACCCCACACACTGGGATTAAAATGACACCAACCTACAAAAGAGTTTACCCCATTATTTCTTCTTGGTTTTAAAGTGTGGACCAGAGATTTTTACCTTCGAATATTTGAACAAGAACATAATTATTCTAAACATGCTAGAGCAGTTCAGCAGTCTTCCGTATCCAACTAGACAAAAACAATACAAGGATATGCGCATTATTTCAATCTGCCCTGTGGTATTACAAGCCAACCAAAATCAATAATTGAGAAGACATGAATGAAAGAAAGTTGTATGGAAATATCGTGTATTTATCATGCTTCATAATGTAAATCATCAGTTTCATCTATATGAAAATATACCCAGTGAGAATAAATACTTGAGTCGCAGAAATAGAATTGTTGGTTATCTGACATCCTTTTCTGGCAAAACATTTCACTATAAGATACTGCGTACCCCACTAATTTCTGAAACTTCAAGCTATGCATAAAGAGTTTCACATCGTATTGTGAACGATGCTAATGAAACGGTGAAACCCGTTCAATTCCACGTGTTAGCAAATGTCACATGTCCAAAAAAAATCATTTCTGATTTCTCCAACAGAATTCATACCAATAATAGCAGCATGCAGCGTCTATCATCTGTATGGGACCAGGTGGAAGCATATTTCATACAAGAAATCTTACCCTAACTTATACACAGTCCACAAATCAGTAATAATACTGTTTTTGATTTTTGTATGACCAGGTCGTTGCTTTCTTGGCTGCAATCCGCAAGTGGCTTACCAATCGTCTAGATTATGTTTCACTACAAAGCGATGAACCCAGTCTATTATGAGGTACCAAATGATCCTGTGAATTATAATCCGCTGTAAAATGAGATTAAAGTAGTCCTCCCAAATAATAGTCCCTTAAAATAACGGTATTCTCTCAATAACGAACGATTTTCTGTACCAACAAATAATCTTGCATTAAATGTAGTGTAACTGTCACTCGCAATAGCAGCTCCCCCGTAATCTGAATAACGAACACCAAATCCTTTCCCTTTTTGACTTTTCCCTCCAAATAACGGTTGCAGAAAATGAAGTCTTGCATTTAAAAGTTGTCCTTATTTGGAAGTTAAGCACAATAGTTTCAAAAACAGCATAGTGGAAAATAAAACAATCAAATTGAATAAATATTGAACGAACGAACCAACATGATAGTTTCCACTTTCTCGCAGTAAATGTCTGTTATTCTTTGAATTTCACTGTAACACTTCATGCGAAACTTTTGCTTTGATATCTGACCGTACAATGTATTTGCTTTGCTGTGCACATACAACATGTTGTTAAAACTTTATATGGTACAATAAGAATAAACAGAAATTAAAACAAGCCAAAAAACAAACACGCAAAAAAAACCCCAACAAACCTCTTTTACTGAACGTAAAATATCGGTTTTTCAAAATAAAGTCTCCCTCCCAACAACGAACACCTCAGACGTCCCGCAGGAGTGTTCGTTATTGGGGAGGACTATTGTAACTCCACGCATTACTGAGAGCCCTTGTTCACAAATCTGACAGCAAGCTGAATACACTAATGGTGCTAATTTTCGAGGGTATTTAATTTCGAGCGTATAGTAAACTACATTTCGCGGGTAATAATTTTCTTGAATTCACTAAAATCGGTGAAAATTTGTACCCGCGAAAATTAGTATTATTAGGTTATAGATTTTAAATGCAAAGTAATCTGGTAATCCGCATAAATTTACAGTAACCTTTTACTACGCCAGCAACTGTTAACGATATTGCCTCCAGTCCAAAATGCGAGGAAAAATGACACATTCGAATATCATACAAAATAAAGCCAAAATAAAACAGAACTATAAATATTGTTACTTTTAATAGTATATAAATATGTTACTTTACCCTTTCAAAGCAACTGCGAACGCTTGGTTCAATGTTGCTACCACCAAATGCAGCAATTTCTCCAAGTTGCCTTGGAATCTAAAAATATAAAAAAACCCTTAGAATAATGCAAAAATAACAGGCCATTGACCCCACAAAAAAAAACCAGCAACAAAAGCAAGAACAAAGAAAGGTGAACAGCACCAATGCATTGGATGGATAGATTAGCGCCATCAATAACACGTTTCAATATGACAAGACAGCATATGATAAGCACAAAATTTAACAGGCTTAATTTCTCCACCACAATACAATTGTTGCTTACATTATACCGTCTGTACTTCCTAATTTACGACCCATCAAAAACATCTTGGTCTATTTCAATTTTTCCCTCGTCTAGTATGTTATTTCGTTCGTTCCCTGAGAATCTGCATTATCTTAACTCCATTCAAAATTGCATTACAAAGTAAAGATACGACTACAATCAGAATACAACGCGCTTAAACACTAACAATGTGAAGTACTTTTATTATAGCGAGAGTTAATTGAAGTCCTCAACCTGTGGACTCTGCATTGAATGAGGAGGTACCGATTAACTATGGCAACGATACAAGTGACCCTTTAATCACAAAATAAAGAAATAAACACCCCAAGAGGTCACGTCGCTATGCATTCTATCCCATCTAAGTAAAGCCTACATAACTGACAACAGTATAAATTATTCACAGGTAAACCTTCCACAACAAAACAATATCGATAGCATAACACTGATGGTGTTGATGGTGTTTAACTACGCACTACAAAACCCAAACCATAACACAAAGCATTTTATAAAGTGGAAAGCTCACCTGTACGCAATCGTGTAGCAATAGACCAAGTCTCTTTTGATCAGTAAATCCATGATCATCAGAAATTAACCTAAAAACGTCTAAAATTAACGAATGTAACACAATTAATAAAAATGCGCTGTATATTACATAACATACCCATTCATGAAATCACCCTGACTATGCAATATACCGACAAAGCAGACCAAGGGTCATTGTTGATACGTAACGAATACAATACTTGACGAAGCCCATGCGCAATAGGGCTCTGGTGTTCTCAACAGCGTCCTAACTACAAAAGAGGTAATTAAGGTAAAGAGGCAAATTCTGCCTTTGGTAATTTCCCCCTTCTTTCGGAAGAAGCGTGCAAAAGCTTTACTATGAGCATTATCAGTTAAAGACCGACGAATAAAAATTGTATTTTCAAAATATACATATTCCATAATCTGTACAAAATCTATCTTACATTCAAGACGAAAGCTTTTCTCCATCAGTGCGACCAGGTTAAAAAATGGTACAGTCTAACTTGAATTAGAAGGGCTGTATCGCTGGTTCATTTTTTCATGAATATTAACGACGCTTTGACCTTATTAAAAACCTTAAAAATAAAATCAGTAAAATTTTCAAGATTTTGTTTCAAACCTGGAAATGTGCATTTAAAACAGCGTAAAACTTCCCCCTCCTAAGAAAGGCCATTCTTATAAGTTTTCATAAATTTCATTTCACACAAATTTTCATTGGTTAAATACCGGTATCGTTTTGTTGGGTTGTTTAAGCACAAGGGAACGAAAACAATTCTAAACAGCATGTCTAAAAAGTGAACGGGGTCTGTTCTCTCGATAAAGGTTAAACGAATAATGATTTCAAGTCAAGACAAAAAAGAAAAAGGAACAAATTAGCACTTGAAATTGGCATATATGTTTCCTAAATTCACTGACGTCAAGACAAGCAAATGATTGAGGAGAAAGTAAGAAAAGCTTTCAAACGATAAATGGTTGGATCATGCCTTTACTCCTGGCTTATTCACGACGGGTCAACTGGAACAGCAACCTCAGGCCCGCTTCTTCAGAAGAAAGAGAAAAAAATCTCTTTGCAGTTAAGTGGCGAGTCAGGTAACTGCTAAAGCTTCAAAACTCCAGTTGGCTGCTTCGACATATGAAAAAAAAATTGGCATGGCATAAGGAAAATTAGCATTTAAAGGGCGAAAGTTCAAGCAGCAGAAGAGACTATTGAACCTTTTTTACCAAAACTGCACATAGTGCCCGAGGACCAGCATTTCTCAGGTTCAATGCTTGAAGTGCCTCGATACGCCAAGCAAGGTTAAAAATGAAGATTCCCTTAATGTTCATGAGCTGGAAGACTGGCTCAATCTCAACAATTTCATCCTTAGGTAGCAAAATGTTTTAAAAATAGTTTGTATTGGGAGGGAAATACAAAAAAACAGACCCCGTTGATGTTGCACGAAAATTAACCGTACGATGGATTTTGCCATGCAACCTTGTCAAAAGACATTAAAGCAAACTGGTACGTTATTTTAGAAATGACAAAGAGTTTCTAAGTTATACACAGTTTTCCTTGCTTTAGATGGAATTCATGCATGTAAGTGCATTTGTAGTTACTGATGCAGACGTTTGGAACTAAAATGTATTATCTGTATTTCTTTTGTTTACATTGCTTCATTAATATCAATATTTTCAATGATTTTGCTACTTATCAAAGTCCAAAATAGTTCAGATAATCGTGGTTCAATTGTAGCGGGAAACTTGTGTATATAACTCGAGAAAAAAAAATCATATGACCGGATAAAAAAATTAACTGCGAAAAAACCCCACCAAAACATAATTTTAGCAGTTTTCTTCAAATTTGTTATGCATATTTCCACAAAAAGAGAAATTTCACACTAAAAAAAAGTGGGTGTGATGTAAATATACACAAAAATCCTAAACATTTTACACTACTGGTCAACACCCTCCATCCTATTTACATCTAATTCGCAAAATGGGTATCATAGCTTTAAAAATGGTATTTTAAGACAACTTACATCTCCACTTTTCTTCGATTCTAGCTTTCGCCAGCAAAGCTAAGCCAACTTTGAAGGATAACACACGTATCTTACCAAACCGGCCACTACAACGAAATGGGGTGAAAGTTCCCATAACAGCATAGATGACATTTATTAAATTCTACTTACTTACATATGCTACATGCGCTACATAATACACATATTTTCCAGTCATATACATTGCACACGAAATCAAAATACGCGGCTCTTTTCTCAAAGGCTGGATTGGCAACGACAAAGAGCCTTGTTGATCAATATTCAATGCAGTCCTTGTTATAAGTATTTCTGGGGAACAAAAGCGAAGTTGTTGTTCGTTTGTTGGTTTTTTGGCATTTGCTGATCAATTTGTTTCACGTATGTCACTTCATTCAGCATATGGGAGGTTAGGTGAGTTGTTCATTACATTTTGTTATTTCCTTTAGAAATTAAAAATCAGCCCACCAGTGTATACTACTCCTATGTTAAAATGTTGAAGTTCATGATGTAAAAACCAATTGAAAGGTTTTGCTTGTCAAATTTCTATCCAAAACAAGTACCCCTTGAAGCGACGGCAACTCTATGTTTCATTTATTTCAAACAACAACAAAAAAAAAAGCGGCAAAGAGAACAAAACAAAACGTAAGCTATTAATGACTATTCGAATACATAAGATAAACTCAGAAAACAATTATAATATTAATCGTTCCTCAAAATTAAAAGATATAGATAAAACCTTTTACTCAGTGAAGATGGCATTAGGTAGCACGTGACAGTGATCGCACACAAATAACGGAAAAGTAGTCGATACTGAGAGAGTGGAGTATAGTGAACTGAGGAAAACGATTGTTCAGAAAACTGTAATATCCGAGAATTTAGTGATTTTACTCTTGTAATTAATAAAATGCACTTTCTGTCTATTTCTGAACTCGAATTAAATTGTACAATACATTTACTTTTGAACGAAAGCCAATTTTTTCAAACGTCAATTATTCTGAATAAAAACTATCAATTTTTTCCACACCGCTGGATTATTGAATTCTTAGCCAAGTGAGACATAATTTGCATCTAACAATATTTCGCTAAATTTCAACAAAGTTTTTCACGCTCAGGGAACCAAACTCGGGCATTTTAATTAACGTCCAACGTCAAGAAATACGTCACGAATCCCCTTCTCTCCTTTCTTTCTTTCCTTCCAATAAAAAAAAATAA
Source organism: Morbakka virulenta (assembly GCA_003991215.1). Classification (NCBI taxonomy): domain Eukaryota; kingdom Metazoa; phylum Cnidaria; class Cubozoa; order Carybdeida; family Carukiidae; genus Morbakka; species Morbakka virulenta. The sequence goes on along the minus strand of RDPX01000177.1, from coordinate 146,708 downwards.
TTTAGTAGTACTACAAAGCATGATATTACTTCCAGATAAAATAGCCCACTAGCATTCATTTCCTTCTTTAGGGTAAATGAAATAATGTTTACCAAGCCTGAGAACAACAATGCAATGATAAAGTTTTACAATGGCCGCTCGATGGGCAAGATGAGAAAACGTCTCTACTTAATCTTATTGATTATAAAAAATAATGCCCTCTTCATCCATTCGTTAAAAACAACAAGAAGAAAAAACGAGAACGCAATCCACTTCAAATAAAGAATGTGATTCATGTCATCGTATTACTACTCAACACCGGATTTACCTATTAAGTATCCGAAGGAACGACAATGGTCATAGGCAGCGTGTTTGTGTGTGTGTGTGTGTGTGTGTGTGTGTGTGTCAGTATCAGATATAAAGCTGAGATAGAACTTACACTATAACATAAAAATACATAAATAATAGGGAAGATAAACAATTAAAAAAGGGTATATCGGGCGGCGATTTTGTGAATGGCATAGACATCTAGCCCTGCACACAGTAAAGCGTTCACCAACGAATAAACCCTTTTCATATCACGAAGGCTTCATGACCGAAGCAAGCCAGACAGCACCATGAAAAGAACAAACCAAACGATACTAAATTTGGAAAGCAGAATATGACCTACCATCTCTAATGAAAGCCTTATTTTCTTGCTAATGTTTACACATTTCAAACTAGGTTCCATTTCGCAACAAATTCTAACAATAAACTAGGAATACTGGGAATGAAAACATAAACAATTGGTGAGCGTTGTTTCCATTTGGGTACCAAAAGACAATGAAGTATTGATAAACTATTTTTATATGTTATTACAATAAATTGTAAATTTTTAATATCATGTTTTATGTGTTACATAATGATCTGTATAATTTTCTCTGCCAAAACAAACATCTGAATTTCACTAGTTACATCTACACACTACGTGATGGGATTCTTAAATCAGAACGTTAAATGGGACAATACTATATGTAAGACATCAGAATAAAAACACAATTCGTATTAAAAGGCCTCTTATTTCTGAGAGAAGTAAATAAAAACATTAAATATCAGTGAAACAACTGGGGTATGCTACGGCAAGCATACAATATTCAGAAAGCGTCAATTACCGCACTTTTCAATCTCTTTAAGGTGTGGGTATTAGACCACAGTCTTAATATAATTTGGTTATCAGTTAAAAAGGTTTTTATGAGATCGTTTCACATGGTTAAGTCAACATACAGAAGCAGGTTTTAGATTGGTAAAATTGATCTCGGAAAGTGGATGCGTATTCTTTTAAGAAGGATTTTGCAAACCATCTCAGTATGAAATTTAAGGTCACAATATTAATTGCAAATTACGTCTTTGAAATTCTTGCTGTATCGTTATTTTCGAAAAAGATTACTGTTTACCTTGAAATTTATTTACGTTTCATTCATAAAAAATGTAACCTGCACATCCCCACAACCCATGACTAACCAAGAAATGCAAATCGTTTCAGCATTCTAAAACTGCTTCAGATATAGCCTATAGAACATTCTAGTACCTGGATAATAAAGACACAGATTTTCCACTGGTATGGGAACTTCTACTATTCATCGCGTTATGCCCATTAAATGTAATGACACTGGATTCTGCTCTGATGGTGCATGGCCTGGATAACTGTGCCAATTTCCAGGGGGAATATCAAGGAAATTTACGACCACTTGAAAGAGGGGAACAAATCCATTTGTGGGAATATTTGCAGAAGGCGGTTAATAACTGTAGAAAAAAAAATCTTTAAAAGATGAAATTTGGGCCACCATATTTACATACCTGTCAAACACATTTAAAATCCAATTCAGGACAATATCCACGCATTGGGGAACGTTAATTACATCCCGGTTACTGTATTCGAAATGTTCAAATATTGAGACAAGTGCTGATACCATTTCATGAACATCAATTAATGAATCGTTCTGAGCTTTTAGTCCATGTTCATTGAAGCAGTCGATCACTGAATTCAAATATATCAGGTCCACTGTTAATCGAACGAAAAGTTTTAAAAATTAGACAAAATTTTGAATATTATTTAGAAATAATACTTCTAAGAGTGAGCAAGCGGTATCAGCAAAAGTGCTACGAAAGACTAAATTAAATACGAGTATAAAATGGAGTTGGAAATGACCCGCCAACATGGGTGCAAAGATGCTTCTCTAAAAAGGTGGTGACTAATAATAGTACAGTTATCGCCACAATTACTATCGTTCACTTCAGCTCTTACCACCGCCGCTACCACTACCACCATCAACATAATAATATTAAAAATTAATATCATTAATTTATAGGAATAACAGTAGTGGTAGTGGTAGTAGTAGTGGTAGTAGTAGTGGTAGTAGTAGTACTAGTAGCAGTAGTGCCAGTTCTTCTTCTTGTTTTTGTTGCTGTTGCTTAATGGTCATGGCAGCATCACTAAAGATATTAGCAAGAGGGTGAATACCAAAAAAGGTGATGTGAATAGGGAAGGTAGGAGTATCCCCGAGACCAGGTGAAATGACGACATGAAGGAAAGAAACAGTAAAAAAACAAGTAAAACAGTAAAACAAATCGTTATTTCAAAGTCCTTAAAAAACACACGGATTCTTGGTTCCTTTCCAGGGTTTTCATGGCCACCCTTTAGTAAGGTAAACAAAAAAAGCCAGCAAAAACAATGAGGAAAGGCTAACGGTTACATAACAATAATACAAAGCGTTTCAATATCGTCAGCTACTTACAGCAACAGGCCTTTTGAATACAGCGAAGCTTCATTGCGGTTCTGTAGGCGGCGAACTTGACGTCGTTTAGTTCAGCTGTTAAAAAACAATATTTCACATGAATCCCATATTTTTCTCAAATTTTAAGGGTTTTACTCCCTATCATTCCAGGGGCATTATTAGAAACTTCAAGGCAAAAGTTGCGATCGCATTTTTCCAGAAATCACCATTTAATGTTACAATACACAAATATCAAGTCCTTCATACATCTTTCCTTTACACAATACTGAATATAGTTGCCATTCCATGATAAAATTGTAAGTAAAATGCCCTGGAAAACTAGAATAAAAAAGGCATGACCCTGTTCTGTGCCCTTATTGTAAAAAGTACGGTAAATCATAAGCTAATTCAAAGGTCTAATTTAAGAAATGTTTAAAGTAAAACAAATGAGAAATGTTGCCCAGACGTGAATTTGAAAGAGCTGAAACAGCATCCAAGGCTTTAATGTCAACGTGTTTAACAAATGGTGCCATCCCATCTACTTTCTAAACGATATAGTTTTAGCCACTTTCACCAATATCTTTATTTTCTCTAATGAAACTGAGCAAATAGTCGATCAGGAATCTGGCTAGTGAGCAGCGCAGCTAAAAGGAAGATCAATTTTCAAACATCACCTGCTGCCGACTGCAATTAGCCCCTGCAGGGGAAAAATTCCTAAAATCAATACTGCAAAGTAAAAATTTGGAGGTCATCGTTTGGACATCTTACCCACAAATCTAATCTACAAAATGACCATAAATCGTCATTTTTAAATGTGCTAATGAGATCAACGACAGAGAAGAAGTCTCCGCGGATACAACATTCCCGTTCAATTTCATTTATCTCGATGAACGTGTCGTGAACAATGTCACTCGATATTCATATATTTAAAGTTCAAAACATCAAATATTTAATTATTTTTTAAAAGTTTAGTGCCGGCCTGACATATTAAACGCAATCGTGGTACACTTGCTTTTAAGGCTAGTAAATACACAACCGGTCAGCTTGCGTATTCATATCAGTCATGTGCAGTACTAGAAAGAGTTTTTTTATAAATCTGCTCAGTACTTTCCAATATGACAAACAGTATTGGTCTTGTAAACTGAATTTTGTAGACAGTCGATGCTTGACCTGGCTATATAACCAAACTACTGGCTAATCCTGCAATCCATTATTTACAAACTCAGAGAAATTTACAACAAATACAATGGTTCTGTACAAAACAAACTGCTACCTTATTCTTTTTTTTATCTGTTTAAAGTCAAATATGTCATCTATATTATGTCACCTTGAGCAATTCAAACTACACATGCGTCCAGTCTAAGTCAAAAAGCAACGGACAAAAGTAAGCCCGAGGTGACCTAAGCGAACAATAAGCAAATAACCAATCCTTTTATTGGTGTGAATCCTAAAAGTTTTTAACTGATAAAATGTCTTTAGCCTAAATTTTTTATGTCTAACTTTACGATGGTACGTGAAGCTACTGTAAAAATCAAATTTCTTCACTTAGTGGCACTAAAGTATCAACTTTCAAGAGCAACATTAATTATATAAAACTACAAAAGCACAAAATGTTTTTTTGTTACTACGACAATTTATTAGGTATTATATCCAGACAGAACTAACGCAATGCGCATTGTTCAAGTTATTCTAATTACTGTCCAAGCTTACTCTTGTGACAATAACTTTGAAACACTCCATTTTTGGGGGCGGATTACGCTCAGGTATCGATATATATATATATATATATATATTGCAGTGTCTCCAAAAAACTAATCGGGCTTTTTCAACACAATGAACTATTACATTATGCCTGATGGTACAAACTAAAAAATTATGTTCTGGACAAATGATGGTTTTCACAAATGCTTAGCACTGAAATAATTGGGTTTAATTCACCTCACCTAATGTGTGATAAAGCTCTGTCATTTTAGGGTGGTCCCATTGTGTACTCTTGTTGTCATGACTGCAAAGGAAAGTAAGGGTATCTACCAAGTACATCAAAATAAATATGGGAGATACATAAACGAATGTAAGCATGGAAATAATATACTTATAATGCGAGCTTCCAACTTTCTTTTCCATAAGGACTACGTCAAGATGTAGGAAGGTAAAAGTATTATCTAAGTCACATAATTTCTCCTGTGACAAGTAATAAAAAGATTATACTGTTCAGTGCGGCGGATGGGGGAGGGGGAGGATTCTTAAAATCCAGGATACAAATGGAACTGCATCGGCTCTTGATTCTGAATGGGGTTTTGATCCTGGTGATTGAAGATCGCTGACATATCTCATATGGTACTGCACTTTACATACTATCCTACAAAACAAAAAGATGTACTAAGCTATACTATTTTTATGTGCTGCAGCATAACCCTGTAATAAGGAATTAAGAGTGTTATCAGAATCCTGTAACCAATAGCATTAGACTGGTGCTGAAGATAGCTGCGAGGTAATAAACTTGAGACTGCTTTCAAATAAAGTTGATTTGGCAAATAGTGCGCACAAATCTCAGTCTTTTCGATACAAGTGTGGTCATGCAGTTGGACAAGATTCCAATATCGGGGGTTAATTGGCACGTGTTGAAAACTAAAGTACGAAATTTCTTTAGTTTTAAAAAATTGGTAAACCAGTGCATCCAAGATCTAATATAGTAAAAGCAAAAACAGTAATTGTCCTCAAACCACAGGAACTTTCATCCTCGACAAAAAATAAAATTGAAAAAATATATTGACGGAAAGATTTAGGTTACACATTAAACCAGTGAACAATAGAAATAGTAATTAAGTTAAAACCATTGGCCTTCGTTGCTACCTCCTCCACCACATTAAGTATCTGTCCTACATTCTCAATCAGATTATCATTAACTGCTATATCTTACACTAAAATAGGTCATTCTTTGTTTTTATCTTCACCCATGAATATTTTATGCAATTATACATACAAAGCAATCTTAATTGTTTGATATAGCTATACTTTGCGTGAGGGAAGAGAGGGGGATTCACATTTGTTCCGTTGCCAAAAAATCCATTTCCTATTACAAAAATACAAATAAAATTGTTTACATACTTGATGTAATAAGGTACTTTATTAACAGCCAGAGCTCGTTCCCAAGGCGGTGCTACACTACCTATAAAGTAGAGAGTTTAAATCAACAAAATAGCAACAAAAAACTTGATGGGTAACCAAAACGAAACGCGTAGGAATTTGGAGAAAAGGAACATTGTCACTTTATGGTACAAAAATAATTTAAATACTCGTTAAAAATAATAATAATAATAATAATAATAATAATAATAATAATAATATAATAATAATAATAATAATAATAATA
>RDPX01000177.1:107568-128076 GCA_003991215.1 Morbakka virulenta | reverse complement strand
GTAAGAGTAAGAGTAAGAGTAAGAGTAAGAGTAAGAGTAAGAGTAAGAGTAAGAGTAAGAGTAAGAGTAAGAGTAAGAGTAAGAGTAAGAGTAAGAGTAAGAGTAAGAGTAAGAGTAAGAGTAAGAGTAAGAGTAAGAGTAAGAGTAAGAGTAAGAGTAAGAGTAAGAGTAAGAGTAAGAGTAAGAGTAAGAGTAAGAGTAAGAGTAAGAGTAAGAGTAAGAGTAAGAGTAAGAGTAAGAGTAAGAGTAAGAGTAAGAGTAAGAGTAAGAGTAAGAGTAAGAGTAAGAGTAAGAGTAAGAGTAAGAGTAAGAGTAAGAGTAAGAGTAAGAGTAAGAGTAAGAGTAAGAGTAAGAGTAAGAGTAAGAGTAAGAGTAAGAGTAAGAGTAAGAGTAAGAGTAAGAGTAAGAGTAAGAGTAAGAGTAAGAGTAAGAGTAAGAGTAAGAGTAAGAGTAAGAGTAAGAGTAAGAGTAAGAGTAAGAGTAAGAGTAAGAGTAAGAGTAAGAGTAAGAGTAAGAGTAAGAGTAAGAGTAAGAGTAAGAGTAAGAGTAAGAGTAAGAGTAAGAGTAAGAGTAAGAGTAAGAGTAAGAGTAAGAGTAAGAGTAAGAGTAAGAGTAAGAGTAAGAGTAAGAGTAAGAGTAAGAGTAAGAGTAAGAGTAAGAGTAAGAGTAAGAGTAAGAGTAAGAGTAAGAGTAAGAGTAAGAGTAAGAGTAAGAGTAAGAGTAAGAGTAAGAGTAAGAGTAAGAGTAAGAGTAAGAGTAAGAGTAAGAGTAAGAGTAAGAGTAAGAGTAAGAGTAAGAGTAAGAGTAAGAGTAAGAGTAAGAGTAAGAGTAAGAGTAAGAGTAAGAGTAAGAGTAAGAGTAAGAGTAAGAGTAAGAGTAAGAGTAAGAGTAAGAGTAAGAGTAAGAGTAAGAGTAAGAGTAAGAGTAAGAGTAAGAGTAAGAGTAAGAGTAAGAGTAAGAGTAAGAGTAAGAGTAAGAGTAAGAGTAAGAGTAAGAGTAAGAGTAAGAGTAAGAGTAAGAGTAAGAGTAAGAGTAAGAGTAAGAGTAAGAGTAAGAGTAAGAGTAAGAGTAAGAGTAAGAGTAAGAGTAAGAGTAAGAGTAAGAGTAAGAGTAAGAGTAAGAGTAAGAGTAAGAGTAAGAGTAAGACTGAGAGTGAGAGTGAGAGTAAGAGTAAGAGTAAGAGTAAGAGTAAGAGTAAGAGTAAGAGTAAGAGTGAGAGTAAGAGTGAGAGTAAGAGTGAGAGTAAGAGTGAGAGTAAGAGTGAGAGTGAGAGTGAGAGTGAGAGTGAGAGTGAGAGTGAGAGTGAGAGTGAGAGTGAGAGTGAGAGTGTGAGTGATAGTTACACTTAGAATTAGAATTGGCATGCTCATGTGCACGTGTTCGCATAAAAAGGATCCAGGATTTAACGACCCTTTGTTAAATGTATAATTTGTTTGAAAGTCAGTTTAATACTTACATGCATAACAGTATCAATGACTTGCTGCCAGTCCTCAGACCGTTTTAAGAGAGCTTGCCACTGTGCCTCGACATGAACCAACTGTTTACGTAAGTTATCTGCCACTCTAAGCACCAACGTGTTCTTGTTGAATGCTCGCTGTTCATCATTGATGGCCTCGTTTTGGTCATGCTTTGACAAGAACTGTCTGCCTTGTTGTAAAGCCTGTTCAATCACAAGTCGTCTCGTGTTCAATTTAGTCTTCAATGCCTAGAAAAAACATAGGGCAGCAAAAAGGTCAAATACTGGGTAAACAACTTTTTAAACGCTCCTATCTGAGGCATTAACGATTTTTGATCTGCTACCGCCTTTCCATGGTCATTTAATGGTTTCTTTAAAGTTCTCAAAGATTTCCTCCCCTGTGAAACAAAATTTCCGTAATGGGTCCAAGAATCTACAGGCTTTGTCCAATATGGTGTGTGCGTGCGTGTGCGAGTGTGTGTGAAAAAGAGGATGACCAAAGAACACACAGTCTTGCCTGCTGGGAGCAAACATCCCACGATTCATGATTTCATTTAATTGTATGACACTTATGGACATGAAATACACCATTACCGAAATACATTCTTGTATTGTAGGTTATTTTAAGTGAACATGTTGTTTTCAGTAAATCAATGCTTATCCATGCATGAGGGATATTGTCTTTGTTAGGAGCTTTCAGTCCAATAGGTAACAATGTAATAAAAAACTTGGAGAAGAGGGAAAGATAAATCCCAGAAACTACTACTGAGATAGACCAAGGAGGTCGAAAACTTGAGTTCTGTGCTATGGTGTCACAAAGACTGAATCACGCCATATCAGTATCTAAGCTAAAAAAACTTGTGCTGTTTTCAGTTCTCTCAGAAAATGACTGGAATTCATAATAGCGACAGTAGCCAGGGCACAGTCAGTATTTTGATTTTCTAACTGACTGTGACAGACACTTTCCTGGTGGTGCAAATTTTCTTTTTCGAGTTAAATGAACCACAAACAAGAAATTCATGAAAGAAACTAAACATATAGCTTTATCAGTTTCTCATTAAGAACTAAGCTTTCAGTTAAGAATCTGTTTTCGAAAGCCCCTGTTAGTCTATTTTAGCAAACTAAGTGAGCTCTTATCAAAGCAAGAACACTTTTTTCAGGAAATTCATCTAATCCTTATTTTATCATGGCTTTCACGCCAGAAGATCATTAAAGGCTCGAAATGGAGAATGTCCATGAAAGTACACGGGCAATACCTGGTATTTTTGGCTTCGATCATACTAAATCTGGGCATTGGAATCCAGGCCCTTGACATCTAAAAGACTTCCTTCCATGTGAACGAATTACAAAAAAACAAATAATACCTGATGATTTTCATTCTGTTGTTGAACAGTTTCAATGTCGCCACCAATTGGTTGTTGAGATGATAATTCCTGATCAGCTCTTACAAGCCAATCTATGATTTCTTGCATGTCCAGGAGAAGCTGTCGCCATTCACCTGTTCCATCGCTTAGCCTGAGATAAAAGACAATAAAGTGGGGTAAAAAAAGGAGGCTAAAACACCCATTCACTCATGTATGGAATTTTTTTAATTGTTTAAATTTTTTCTGCAATTCTTTTCATTCTTTCATTCTTTTCCCATCTCTAGTGGCTTGGATTGTGCCCCTCAATAGACTTCGATAGAGTAGTTACCAGCAAGGAATGACCTGGTCCGATGCCCTTCATAACCNAAATGACTGGAATTCATAATAGCGACAGTAGCCAGGGCACAGTCAGTATTTTGATTTTCTAACTGACTGTGACAGACACTTTCCTGGTGGTGCAAATTTTCTTTTTCGAGTTAAATGAACCACAAACAAGAAATTCATGAAAGAAACTAAACATATAGCTTTATCAGTTTCTCATTAAGAACTAAGCTTTCAGTTAAGAATCTGTTTTCGAAAGCCCCTGTTAGTCTATTTTAGCAAACTAAGTGAGCTCTTATCAAAGCAAGAACACTTTTTTCAGGAAATTCATCTAATCCTTATTTTATCATGGCTTTCACGCCAGAAGATCATTAAAGGCTCGAAATGGAGAATGTCCATGAAAGTACACGGGCAATACCTGGTATTTTTGGCTTCGATCATACTAAATCTGGGCATTGGAATCCAGGCCCTTGACATCTAAAAGACTTCCTTCCATGTGAACGAATTACAAAAAAACAAATAATACCTGATGATTTTCATTCTGTTGTTGAACAGTTTCAATGTCGCCACCAATTGGTTGTTGAGATGATAATTCCTGATCAGCTCTTACAAGCCAATCTATGATTTCTTGCATGTCCAGGAGAAGCTGTCGCCATTCACCTGTTCCATCGCTTAGCCTGAGATAAAAGACAATAAAGTGGGGTAAAAAAAGGAGGCTAAAACACCCATTCACTCATGTATGGAATTTTTTTAATTGTTTAAATTTTTTCTGCAATTCTTTTCATTCTTTCATTCTTTTCCCATCTCTAGTGGCTTGGATTGTGCCCCTCAATAGACTTCGATAGAGTAGTTACCAGCAAGGAATGACCTGGTCCGATGCCCTTCATAACGCTAACCGATGGCTTTCTGTAAATTTCAAAACTGGAGGCATCCAACCCAAGTCTCTTGGTTGTATTGCTACTACACTAACCACCAAGCAACGACTTCTTATTTCATGCATTTAGTCTATTATGTATATTTTACTTGCTCATAGTTTTTACCAATTTATAAATGCTCTATTTCTTTCATTTGTTCATCTTTGCGATGTTTCTGTCCCATTTCTGTATCTGATGTTACTCTTTAATATTATTGATGGGGCTCAGTACAACAAATTCCCCATTGTAAGTAGCGTCGGGCGGGATACGACCGCATGTGAAATAAGAGTCCTAGCTCCATCTCCAAGGTTTTTAAGAATCCAACTATTGAGTTTGTCTATTAACTCAAAAGGTAAGCAATACATGGGAAGCAAGGATGTGTTTGGCGGTGGTTGTACGTCGAAACATTTTTCGAATTTCTGGAAAACTCTCCCTTTTGCTATAATTTTTAACACCTCACTATTCTTTACCCCCACCAGTGTCCATGTCTACAAAAAGTAAAGTTATAGTGCGACAATTAACCTAGAATGAAACCTGGTATTAATTAGTACAAATGTGGTATGTACGAGAAAAAACGCCATCGAACTATTTTATCGTGGAGGTAGGGCCGCTGAGTATCGAATTTAAGACTTCACAGATATGGCTTTGTTTTCAACCAAATGGCAACTTTCTATCCAATGCTGATCACTAACCGTAATATGTAAACGAAAAAAATAAGTTAAAACGGTAAAACGCGATTTACGGTAAATAAAAATATAAAAAACGTCCTTATTTGCAAGTACAAGTGTTCCAGTCAAGTACACCTTTTCCTGTTCAGTTAATTATCCAAAACTTTTTCATATTCATGGCAATGGTGCAATTAATCACATGATACCTGTTCATTCCTTCCTTTATCTCCATCGAAATGTTCACCACACTTAACCTTTGGGCTGCGCACACTTGCCTTTTAAATGAAGCTTCCTCGCACTTCCTCCGTTACTCAGAAGGTGTCTTTACCATCCCGTGTGATATGGTGAATGCTCCTGTTTTCTTTTTTCATTATCTCTTTTTTGTTGTTGTTCTCTTTAATGTCCATTCCTATCCCCTATGCCTCAGATAAATAAAAAGACCCTTCTTTCCGTCTGTATCACAGCATGAGGAGGACCTGTTAACACATTTTTTGATACGGTAAATCTACCTTTGTTCTCCTTTTCGATCTCTTCCCAAATATCCTTTTCTTCAAGACTTTTTGAATGAGCTAGTATCCCTTCTTTGCACGAAGTAGCTATAAATTTTGGGACTTGGTCCTTGAAAATGTTCTCTGAAGTTAACAATGTCTTGCATTTATTTTAGTTTCCTGTTTTCAGCTGATACAGGATCGGGTATCTTGCTATGTGGTAAGTTAAATCATGACTCTATAAAGGTTACTACACAAAAAGAGGAGCTTTCCATAAATTATACATACCTATCGCGAATATCTACAACTCTAACCCCAAGACTGTTCCATCGATCGTTCATATCGTCCAATTTCGACTGCAACGCTGTTAAAACCTCTCCGGGTTCTAGATCACTCATTATCTGTTGTCCTGCATTATTAAGTCCAGTAAACATTTCTTGGTGGGAGCTTATATCTTCCTCCAGTTCCTATGCAAATAATGTAATAAAACCATCACATCCTAATAATGTAGTGGAAAATAGCATCTAAAGTAGCATAGAGCAAGGGAATGCTGGCAGCCCCAAGACAATACTCTTGAAAACAAAAGAGCACTGCCAAAGGGAAAAGGAGGGTGTTGGTGAATGTGGGAGATCTAGCTTTGGGACATAATCGATTTGAACGAAAAAAAGACCAAAATCATAATTAAAACGTAGGAAAAACCTCGGAATAACAAGTAAAGTAACATTTCTTTCACACCAAAGGCAGGGAAGATCGGCAAGTAAGCAATTGACACCAGAATAAAGGTGCTTAGCATAAAATCAACAAACATAATAGCGAAGGCCAAAAGATAAATTAATCAACATATTACGCCTTTTTTTATCCTCCAAAAGCAGCTCTTTTATATTTTTGTTTTTTAATATTCGTGATGATGGCATACATTATTACAACTATCGACCACAATATCCATTTATTCCAGTTAAATGGTAGGGTTTCCAGCAATTACTAATACAACATCCCGAACGAACGTCATTTCAAAAATGTTTTAATATACCTAAGTAGGTAAAAATGACGTAATGTTCTGCATAGGCTAATCAGGTAAAATACTTTAAAAACAATTCCATGTTTAAAAAACAGCCAGCACAAAGTCGATTTGTTTAAGGCTTGAATAAGCCCCGGGGTTTTCCAAAGTAAAAGGGCTTTCAAATAAAATTGGCATATCACTCTAATTCTACATAATTTACAATGTCAACTGATAAATTATTTGCTCAAGTAAATACCAAGGAAGTGACGTTTAAATCACACCACAAAACCGGGCTCCAAGGTTTATGGGTTTAGAAATCGGTACAGTTCTCTGAGAATGTTACATGTGGCTTTATTAGTTTACATCAGGATCGGTTCAAACTTTTCAAAGTAAAGTCCAAGTCATGATAATGAAACCAATCTCACTGCAGTGACACCCAGCTGGGCTACTTACCAATAACTCGCGCTGCAAATCTTCAAGATCTGTTTGTTCTTCAGTCTGACTGGCTTCAACTAACGAATCCAACTCAGCAACTTTCGACTCCGCTGAGCTCAACCATGTAAGAGCTGAAATCATATTCTTGTGGAACTGCAGCAGACGATCGAGGGCATCCTGTAAAGCTTGGTGTCTATTTACAGACCTGCGACAAAATAAGTGATATTTCGAGTCAAATAGTGTTTCATTACAGTGTTAACACAAGGCATGGAAAAAAACACCTAACAAGTTTTGATTTTAAGAAGCATAACCCAGGATAATTCGGGTAACATTACGAGTAACCTGGTAAAACCGAGCAACTACCCAACTGGTAGATGTTTCTGTATAACCCGTACTTGCTTGGTATGATCCGCTCTGTGAAGGCATGTGCCCTCCAAATTATCGTGGGTGTTAGTTCGCAATCCATATCAAAAAGTACAAATAACGAAGTGGTTATTAATAATGAAACCAAGTGAACAAGTTACAGATCTAACTGCAATAGGGAACTCTTATCTACATGTTCTTAAATCTCGTCGTATGCGTACTCCTTTAAAGGTCGATTAATGAATAAATATTTTTAAGACAAAAACAACATTCCTGAATACATTACACAAACACATAAATGACAATAGAGTGAAGCAACAGGGTGATATGCACTGGGCTGTAGTATTATCAATATACCATAGCAAGAACAAAAACAATGAATGCCATATCAGAGGTAATATTGTCTATTAAGTTAAAACGATAATAGCCTTGTCTGACATCTTTGTTTATCTTGACGTTTAAATTGTTATCTTGCTGTGCTAAGCTGTAGAACTACTCAATTTTCAACCTTCTGTAAGATTTAGTACCGGATACTGTGTAGTGGCATGAGGCAGGTACATTATCATATCAAATAGGATATTATATCTATGATAGCAATTATAACATATATCCTGCATACATATTACGCCCATATTAGATCCATCAGCAGCAATTTGACGTTATCAATATAATATTACGACATTAAACGTCACTGCCAACATTTGTCAATGCTTAACATTGACAAATGTTGTAATAGGGCTTTTTGGTCATAACAAACGTTCGAATGTAGAACTGGCAATAATACAAGTGCAAAGTACTGTTCAGCAAAGACTCCAGGATTAGATTATGACAAGTATGACAAGTATGACAAGGATGACAACAAAAACTAATAAACCACACAGCCGCTCCTTCGAGTGAAAAACAAAATAAATCTCGCTTAAGTTAGAGTCGCATCTGTTGCAGCATTCCTTTTCAAATCTGACCGACACGATTAATTTCTCTAATCCTCTTATTATTAGATTTATTCTTGCTATGTTAACATATCCATACGACAAATATCAGACACAGTGCATTCTGAGGTACTTTAAATTCAAGCTTTGTATCAGTTGTTCATTATTCAACAAGAAAACCGTTTATATCAAAGGAATATCATTGCTGATATGTCCCTGATACTTCAATAACCCACCTTCTAATCACGTGTTAATTAAAGCTACAAATGAAGAACCATTGTCAAAAACAAACATGACCTTTACTGCATCAATAGGGCACACATCCACTCAGAATATGGGGCAGACAGACAGTCACAGACTAACAGAGAAACAGAATCAGAAACAAAGTGAGAGAATGCGAGTGAGTGAGCGAGTGAGGGAACCTGCATACATGTTAGACCCATATCACAGACAGAGAGATAGAATGTAACTCCAGTTTACATTAAGACAACTACCTGTAAAGAAAAGATACCGGAACAAAAAACAATTGCGAGCATTGAAAATTCAACAAACAAACTTCCAAAGAATTGATTTCTCTTGCAGACCCTTGCTTACCACGTGGCGAACTCAGAGTTCAGTAAAGGCTTTTCAAAAGTAATATCTACATAACTGACAAAGTGACAAACGTTCGACCCTCAGATAACGCTGGCTGTATATACGCTCAAGAATACGATCAACCACAGGGAGAAAGGAAGTGCAAGCGCCTACCCAAGTTGACATCAGTACTTGATAAAAAAATCGGGTACTGACACACCATATCTAAACAATATGTAAACAATTTATGTCAATAAGTAATAGCGCTGGGCAGAAACTTTTTCATTCTTAGCTCATTTAGAAAACCGACCTATCCATGTGCAACGTAAGATATGACCAATTTAATCCATGCAAAACGTACACAATCACTCCATATTCACTTCTAAAAATTCAAATAGGTATATTTATAATGAATTGACAATTTCTTTAAATTTACATTACTAAAGCGCCAACACCGACCCCAAAATTCTAACAATGTTATTATCACATGACTGCTAAGAGCATGTAATAATAAGGTAAAACTATGTACACTGTCCCGTGGCGGACTACGAGCTTGTTAAACAGAGCCATAGCAATATAATGTTGGGGTATCTTCTACGTCAAGTAACGTATGTTTCGCAGGCGCATCTTATTACAATGGTAGTGTTGCTTATCCAAATGGAATTTCAATATCAACTAAACCACAAAAAGTAAATTTTGATGCGGCGTGTACTGGTTAGCATTAGTACACATAAGAAACCTATGAAAATCATTTCGCATATGCGATTTTTAAACAACTAACTTACAACAGTCTTTGACTTGACAAAAACAATGAAGAAAAAACTCCAAAATTCCCCTAAACAAACAAACAAACAAACAAAACCCCAGTTCATACCATAAAGATTAAACTCGCCCATTAAAACCACGTAAAATTTGATCTCTTTTGTTAACAGTGATCGTGGCCATACCCAGCTACGGAAAAAATCTTATGCGGTGATTTATTGGCAAAAAGAAACGAAAAAAGGTTCAGAGGTAAAAGACCAAAGGCTACTAGTGGTTACCTACCAAGAGAAAACGTTTTAACACATACACATAAACACACATACATATATGCACTAGCAATCACAACAAAAGTAGTCATGTGTAGTAATCACCTACGGCAGGCCAGCAGCCACTACCACCTCCCATAATCCTAAACTANGTGCATTCTGAGGTACTTTAAATTCAAGCTTTGTATCAGTTGTTCATTATTCAACAAGAAAACCGTTTATATCAAAGGAATATCATTGCTGATATGTCCCTGATACTTCAATAACCCACCTTCTAATCACGTGTTAATTAAAGCTACAAATGAAGAACCATTGTCAAAAACAAACATGACCTTTACTGCATCAATAGGGCACACATCCACTCAGAATATGGGGCAGACAGACAGTCACAGACTAACGGAGAAACAGAATCAGAAACAAAGTGAGAGAATGCGAGTGAGTGAGCGAGTGAGGGAACCTGCATACATGTTAGACCCATATCACAGACAGAGATAGACAGAATGTAACTCCAGTTTACATTAAGACAACTACCTGTAAAGAAAAGATACCGGAACAAAAAACAATTGCGAGCATTGAAAATTCAACAAACAAACTTCCAAAGAATTGATTTCTCTTGCAGACCCTTGCTTACCACGTGGCGAACTCAGAGTTCAGTAAAGGCTTTTCAAAAGTAATATCTACATAACTGACAAAGTGACAAACGTTCGACCCTCAGATAACGCTGGCTGTATATACGCTCAAGAATACGATCAACCACAGGGAGAAAGGAAGTGCAAGCGCCTACCCAAGTTGACATCAGTACTTGATAAAAAAATCGGGTACTGACACACCATATCTAAACAATATGTAAACAATTTATGTCAATAAGTAATAGCGCTGGGCAGAAACTTTTTCATTCTTAGCTCATTTAGAAAACCGACCTATCCATGTGCAACGTAAGATATGACCTATTTAATCCATGCAAAACGTACACAATCACTCCATATTCACTTCTAAAAATTCAAATAGGTATATTTATAATGAATTGACAATTTCTTTAAATTTACATTACTAAAGTGCCAACAACGACCCCAAAATTCTAACAATGTTATTATCACATGACTGCTAAGAGCATGTAATAATAAGGTAAAACTATGTACACTGTCCCGTGGCGGACTACGAGCTTGTTAAACAGAGCCATAGCAATATAATGTTGGGGTATCTTCTACGTCAAGTAACGTATGTTTCGCAGGCGCATCTTATTACAATGGTAGTGTTGCTTATCCAAATGGAATTTCAATATCAACTAAACCACAAAAAGTAAATTTTGATGCGGCGTGTACTGGTTAGCATTAGTACACATAAGAAACCTATGAAAATCATTTCGCATATGCGATTTTTAAACAACTAACTTACAACAGTCTTTGACTTGACAAAAACAATGAAGAAAAAACTCCAAAATTCCCCTAAACAAACAAACAAACAAACAAAACCCCAGTTCATACCATAAAGATTAAACTCGCCCATTAAAACCACGTAAAATTTGATCTCTTTTGTTAACAGTGATCGTGGCCATACCCAGCTACGGAAAAAATCTTATGCGGTGATTTATTGGCAAAAAGAAACGAAAAAAGGTTCAGAGGTAAAAGACCAAAGGCTACTAGTGGTTACCTACCAAGAGAAAACGTTTTAACACATACACATAAACACACATACATATATGCACTAGCAATCACAACAAAAGTAGTCATGTGTAGTAATCACCTACGGCAGGCCAGCAGCCACTACCACCTCCCATAATCCCAAACTATCTCAATGGGGGCACCTTTTTCACAACCCTGGGCAAGAAAATCCGATGTTACGCTCCCTATAGCAACGATATATATATATATAGAGAGAGAGAGAGAGAGAGAGAAAGAGAGAGAGAGAGAGAGAGAGAGAGAGAGAGAGATAAAGAGAGACAGACAGACACACACACTCTCTCATTCACTGACACAGAGACAACAACGAAAATGATGATACGGATAATGATGACGAAGTACAAAAGGGGAGTTATCATTAAAGCGGTAACAGTCTTAATGATCTACAGTAAAGACATTATTAATTATGAATATGATAATTAAGAAAAACATGATGTGCATTTCAAGAGATCCTTAGATCATAATTGTCTGTTAAAGGCTAATCTTAATGAACTTTTCTATAAAAGGTGCTTTGGGGAAAATTGGATACACAACAAATAAATGGTCCTTATACAATTGTCGTGTGAAAGCACCCAATTTCCTTTGCTCATTTCCGGCATTTAGATTTTGTTTTAACGGCAATTGCGGGTACGAAGAGGCTTTCATATCGGTGGTGGCTAATATATGCCCTAGTGTCCCGAGTTATCAAATACTGAATAGAAATCAAGTGACGATTTCAAAAGCTATTAAGTTAAAAGACGAAAATGACCCAGACACGACAGCAAATGACGTCAACATGGTCTACCCTAGGATTCAAGATGCAAATTTTGAATAAAGTCTGTTATAGGTTGCCCAATCTATGGAAAGAAGACTAAAAATACAGCAAACGTGTGCCCCTTTTCTATCTTTTTAAATTTTTCTGCCTCTCTATCGCAGTTCAATATGAAAATGCGTACTGCGTGTACACAAAAGTACATAAACTAACCAAAGAAGGTATCATCCTTAATGAGGGGTGATGACAGTGCTAGGACAATATTGGATTGTTACCATGTGTGCGGAGAGGGGTTATAAGATTGTAAGATAATAAGGTTCAGGTCCCTTTCCGTTGTCTGGGTTTGCTAGTTCTAAAAACGAAAAAATGAGCTAAAGCATGCACTAACAACTAACAAAGAACCATATTGTTCTCCCAAACGGTAATCGTCTGGCTTTAATTATTTGCCGCAGACAATTTAATAAATAAATTAAAACATCACAATAAAATTTAAATTGATTATGGAAACAAATGTAAGGCAAATACTCGACTATTAGGGGTTTAAAAGTTTGTTTAATTCTTCAAAAGCAAAACTTAAAAACGGCAGAACTATGACGATAATACCAAATACTACGTCTTTTAAATTTGACTCTTCTTTACCCTAACACTGCGCGATTCACCACAAAGACGTAAGACCAACCTTAAAATCACATTTATAACTTTAGGAAAAAAGACTTGTGTTAGGCGCCTAGTAAACGGGTGCTAAAAGTACTCAGGTCTAAACAAACAAACAAAAACACAAAAAAGAGAAAAAGTAAAAGAAAACGAAAAGGTAAGGCGATACCGGAGGCACGTAAAAAGTGGTGTGCTGTATCAATTCTTTCACGTATTTCACGACGCCAAGGAGCGAGCGAGGGGGAGATAAAATGTGTAGTAGGACGATCCATGGAAAGAATATGGTTATACTGGGGGAGCCTGCCGGTACCCTATCGTATATCCGACAAACGTGGCAACGTTAGGTCATAACAGGAATGGCTGTGGATAAACGAGCACAATGTATACAACATGAACGATATGCCAAAAATATACAACAGGATATATACAATAAGAGATTAGGGGTACTCGAGTGACGGGAAGGACATCACAAGTTCCAGCGACGATACTAGGTGGCACATAAGATACTAGAAATGACAAAGGGGAGGTGACAAAAAGGAGAAATGAAAAGGTGGGTATAACCAATATTGAGGATAAGTCCCGAGTACTAACCACCATATTTCGCTCAGATAAGCAGTCTGAATTCCCTTCATAACTTTCCCCCTACACATCGCGCTCTTTTACTAGTATATTTAGAGAGGCATATTAATAGTGGTACATTAAGAGCCAGTAGTGAAACTGTTCAGTACAACCAATTTTTTAAGTACTTGGTGACATGTCTGAGCAAAGCCTCAAGAGGAACGTACCTGGGAAATATCCAAATACGCAACTTCATACTGTGGCATTTATACGTGATTTATGACCACTTTACACACTCAGTAAAGTGCCGGTTACACTATTGGTTCGTTGTGGTTAAACATGGTTGGTCATTTTGTCATTATCTTAACAATAAACTCACAAAGAATTAATATCGTTTAACACAAACACTAAAAAACTATTGTTTTATTCCAATTCACCACCTCAGAAACTTGAAACTTGCTTAACAAATCCGTTATTTATCCATCCATTCATTCATCTATCTTTCTATCTAGCTCTCTCTATATATATCTGTATCATATATACAATTACATATACAATTATATATATATATATTTATATATATATATATGTATTAAAAAACATTTAAAAGTTAAAAACATAAGCGCTCGCACTTAATTATCTCCAGCTCTCAGCCAGTAAACATGAATGAAAAAAATCAACAAAAAGCGTGACCATTTTACTCTAACCTTATCACTAACACTTCCTATTCACTATTTACGCCACCATAACCCCTGACTTTTACTAGAAACAAATAAAATACTCCACCAATTGAAGATAGTGCTGCACTGGTTAACTTATGATCCGGACTATATATATAGAGGTCAATAACATACAAGCTACATCAGACAACTACAATAACATTAATTTGATCGATACGGAGTCGTGGGCATGTTTTAAAAACTCTCAACAGCGTGAGGGTAACTTTGAAAAGTGGCAAACCTCAAAGTATGGCGATGAAAGACGGTTTCAACACGATTATTCGGCACGCAACTTATTCATGTTACTTCATTAATGCCACAGGCCGGCTTTTTTTGTCAAATTTTTAAATTCTGCATTAGTTTACATTGTCGAGCGCACATTTATGTTTACTACAACCAAAAAACAAGAAGGTGTTTAGTTTAAAACGAGGTCCACAAAGAACAATTCAGTGTTCAGATGGTATAGTCACCGTCTAATTATTAAATATATATACATAACTATTAATTATATATATATATAATTAATTAATTTGCCATAAGCAAATGAAATGTAAAATACATACCTTCTATCTGCTTTCTCAAATAGCATTAAAACGTAATATCTTGCACGAAGTTGTGTTTCTAGTCCATTCAAACCTGTAGTGCCTCCAAATATTAACGTTTCCTCCATAACGAAAGTTTGTTGTGGTAAAATAATATTTTTAATGCTTACTAAGTTTTCTCTTTTAAAGACGTTAAATAATAATTTCCCTTTTAAAATCGCTATTTATGCTATTCCTACCAAAAGTGATACTGTATACTGAACCATCTCTGAAAGACTTAGGTGAAACAGCTTGTATGAAATAATTCTTTTTTAATGGTGCCT
This sequence comes from Morbakka virulenta, assembly GCA_003991215.1. Classification (NCBI taxonomy): domain Eukaryota; kingdom Metazoa; phylum Cnidaria; class Cubozoa; order Carybdeida; family Carukiidae; genus Morbakka; species Morbakka virulenta. The sequence continues at coordinate 113,311 of RDPX01000177.1, read as the reverse complement.
ACTGAAACGACTTTAATTTCGAAGGAAGCCCTTTCCGATAACCAGTCGACATTTGACGTTGATTGCTCCTTAAATTATCTGGTTATTGACCAAGTGATTTGTCGTATCACAACTGCTAATTACTGTTCAGTTTTGGTGCTTGTATCTCGCAAGATTCAACGTGGTATTCTAATCGTACAAAGGCTTACTTCTTTAGTGGACTAACAAGAGGGCAGGAAGTGGTCATAGTTCGGTTTCAAAATATTTACGCATCCAATCAACTGCTTATCTTTTGTGGGTTCACATCGAGAAATCGAATTGCTTTTTACTTGTTCAAGTTTTTATCCTAATAAAAAACCAGCAGGGCGAATCATCCTAAAATACCCTTTGTCACTAGACAGAACCAGTAACAAAAATAAATGCTTTCTTTGATACTTCGAGATACTATTCTGACCGAAACAAAAAAGAAAATCTACCAACGGGAACCAATGTTACAGGTAAATAAGATTAAACTGAAATAAAATTTAAAGTAAATGCATTTTCAAGATTCGGGCATGACATAAAAGATAGGTGAGATAAACTAGTCAAATCATTGTTTATTATCGTTCTTCACAATGCTTGCACAATTGTTATGTCTGAAAGTTACAGAAAAAAATTTGAAGCATCCAAATAGCCTATGAAATTCACACTACCATTCATTACTCTCCAGTTATACACAGTTAAATGAAATAATAGCCTTATTTCAGGTTGGTAGGCGTAAAAAAAGCTATTCGTTGACCTTGCAAAAAATGATGTGATGATAAAGGGCAAAGCAATCTTCTTATAAGAATGGCCAGTTATTTTCCTCCGAAACTTTAATATCCAGCCTGTTCAATGAGTGACGAGTACAAATTGGATCACCTTTCACTTATTGTAATGCAAAAAGAAGGCAACCTGATATAGCTGCATTAATTATGCCTGTAGTATTGGCTGTTATGGTCTCAAAGCAAAATCTTAACACATTTCAGTTTCAATGTGGTAAACCGACATAGATTAACATGTACCCGGTGCTTATTCAATGTTCCGATTTTATTACTTCTCTATCTTCTGCAATTGAAAGAGGATCCCTCATAACTTGGCTAACTTTAAACAAATTTCAATGAACAGCTTGCAGATACCGTGAATGCCCGCCCCAGCCATCCGTTTTGTCGTTAAAGATACCTGAAGGATCCAGTTGAAGTTTTAATCCCCTTGCATACAATCAAGCCAAACTAGCCCGCAACCTTTCGTTGTCTGCATAAAATATAGTATACCTGCTACGAAGTGCAGGTGGCTTATGCAAAACACTGCTGAAATTTTATAGATAATACCGCAGAAAAACTTCAAAATTCTTGACTTTATGGGTTCAGTGTAAGCCACTGGTAAAGAGCATTTATCATGTCGTGACTCGCATGCTTTTCCTGAGCTACGTTTCGACTGCAGGTCTAGGGTATTAAAGGCCAAGATCAACTGATTTTAAAAGTACTGCCCTGTGAAAAAAAACAGTGAATGTATGTATGTATGTATGTATGTATGTATGTATGTATGTATGTATGTATGTATGTATGTATGTATGTATGTATGTATGTATGTATGTATGTATGTATGTATGTACATATGAATTGATAGCAAAACACAAAAAGGCCTGATAGTTAAAATGGAAAGGCATTCAATCTTAGAAGATGCATCGCCTGTGTAAAAAAATTCAATACCCTGATACCTAAATTACTTTATGCAGAGGATGCCGATTTAGTTTCGCATACAGAAAATGGCATGCGACTATCTAACGAATCAATTTTCACACAGCTATTCTGCTTTTGAATTCACCACTAGTTAAAGAAAAGTGACGTTTATATATGCACCAGCTCCATCTTACATTGCTCCAAAGATGTCCATAAATTCCAAAAGGTTCTTGCGGATAATTTCGTTTACCTTGGTCAAGAAATAGCTCCCCAGTTGCTGTTGAAAAGCTAAAAAACGGCTCTTGACGGACAGAGGTCTAATTGTTCGAGTTGGCTAGTCCACACTACTCCTCAAAAGTACGAACAATTTACCGTCACAACCTCAAATGGCAAATAATGAGTCCAGGCACTTATGATTTACATACAGCCAGTAACTCGAATAATGGACAACTTGCTGATCAACAATCATATGCGTTGGGCAAAGGATGTAGTTCGTAAGGAAGAAAAAAACGTCCTCAGGATAAAACAAAGAAAAAAATTCAACGGTTTAAAAAAACTCAAAAATAATAAATATCGGTGTGGCGAACTAGGAAAGACCTGGTGAAAATCGTGCTGAATGGCGTAGGTGTTGAAATCGCTCAATCAAACTGGCTACAAGTATAAAATGAACGTGAACCAACTTTTCTTTATGGTCGACTTGTAACTGTTTGCGAATAACGGTAGTGATCTTGCAGGACGTCTGCAAATCGTGAAGACTTTTAGCAAAAACAAATATCTCTTTTGGATCTGATAAGTGTGCTACTTCATCTCTCAAAAGGGAAAAATAAGTCCAGTCAAGTAATATAGTTTTTGATGAGCATAATAACATTAAAAAGCTTGTGCTGGGAGAATTGTACACGTACTCAGGTATTAATGAAAGTGACGGGATCTAACATAGTAGTATGAAAGAGCAAATAAAGAAAGAGTTCTACGGAATAGTCAGGTCCATTTTTTTAAGACGAAGGTTAATTCAAGTTATTGAGTAGAAGCAATAAACACACTAGCGATTCCAGCCGTCACATACAGTTCTAATGTCGTCAATTGAACCATTAATGAAATCAAAAAAATGAACGCAAAAGTAAGTAAAATTTATGCCTATGTTCCGAATACACCACCTGGAAGTTGACGTTGATAGGTAATATATCCCAAGGAAAGAAGAACTAGCTTATAAAACTATTACAACAGGCCTTTATAAATATCTTGAATCCTCGATGGACTAGATGCCTATTGATACTCGCCCATGAGCAATAGAAAAGGCTCGTTCCATTGCTAAGGGATGCAGTAAACTGACGAACACATAACTTGCACCAAGCAAGCTAAGTTTGTAAAACAAACTGCTGAGGAACGAAGTAGAAATACAAACGCAATTTGGAAGATTAAAGCCACGCATGTCCAATAGCCTAAACGAATCGCCTATGCTGATGTAGATAATCGTCTCATCCATCAGTGGTCAAAGAACGGGGGTCTAAAGGTTAAAACCTAGAGATTTATGAACCGTTCGAGACCAATGCCTTTTCACAAGGAACTTCCAGGTTGAGATCATTCACAATGGTGCCGGCCTTAACTGTCGCTTTTGTGACAGTTCAAGAGAAACAGTGGACCATACAGCATCTGGATGGTCAATACTAATGCCAACAGAATAAAAACTCAGGCATGAAATAGTTGGACAGTCTCTTCACTGCCAGGCCTCTCAACATTTATGCTTGCCATAGGAGACTTAAGGGTATGAACAGAAACTTGAAGCTGTCATAGAAAACGAACAGGTGACATTCCCATTGGGTTTTGGCATACATACTGACAGGGCCAGCTAAGCTAATTCGTCCTCACACCATCAATTTAGATCATGAAAAGAAACCATGCTTATTATTAGATTTGACGATACCGAGCGATAAAAACGTATCAGTAAAGGAATTCCAGAAACTTTCAAAATAGAAGGATTTACAAATAGAAGTGAAAAGGATGTGGAACATGAAAACTACAATTGTGCCAATTGTTTGTGGCGCTTTGGGCGTTAAAAATAAAAATATTGAAAAACAAATTGAAAAGCAGCCTGCAACCTATTCCCACTCAGGAATTCAAAAGATCGTACTTCATACAACAGCGAATAAATTAAAACAGGCTCTCTCACTATAAAACTTCATACTTTACTTATATCATATCTTTCTTATAACTTTCTTAATACCTCAGGTCACTGGGTGAGACTGGGTATGAGATTGCAGAAAGCCGAATAAATAAAATAAAATGAAGTGAAATAAAATGAGGAAAAAATAAAATTACATAAAATTAAAAAAATAATTAATAATGTGAAGTATCCCATTGATAAAACGGCTGGAATCCCCCCCCCCACACACACACACAAACCCCTGTGTCGATTGTGTGGCCAAACAGGTGAAAGTATCCAACACATTGTAAGTGCACGAGAGAAGTTAGCTCAGAAGGAGTACAAGAGGAGTCATGATAATGTAGCAAGAAAGATCCATTACGATATATGCAAGAAAAGAGGACGGGAATGCAGTGAGAAATGGTACGAGCATACCTCTGAAGGAATTTTGGAGAGGGATGATGTAAAGTTATGGGGTGTAAATATCCAGTATGATAATGTGATTGAAGCAAGAAGGCCATATTTAGTCTTGGTAGAATAGAAGGAACATACGGCAATAATCATTGACATAACAGTACCGGCGAATGCGAACGTGGCAGAAAAGGGGGGGAAAGTAGAAAGTATCAAGATCTGAAAAAAGAAATAAAAAGATTGTGGAAACTGAAGAAAGTAGAAGTTGTCCTTGTTGGTATTGGAGCTCTGGGATCTGTGACCAAAAGACTTGAGAAGTGGGTTGAAAAGCTTGGGATTCACTGCAACTTAGGTGTACTTCAAAAGACTACTTTGTTGGGAACAGCCAGGATTTTGCGAAAAGTACTTGAGTTTTGAGAAAGAAAATACTAGTAGCCCATGGTCATTTGTTATGACCCCCTTGTCAGCATATAACTCGGCAATAAGAACAGCCAGGCACAAAATGTGAAGGAAGCTAATAATAATAATTAAAAAAAATATTATAATAATAAAATAATAATAATAATGGGTAGACGGAAAGTGCCCAGACCAGCAGGTCGCCTGTCAATTCCTCAGGAAGGAGTGCCCCTGCCCTAGTCGAGCTGGGTAAACCTGGTGGGAACCGTGGGAAAAGTTTAACTTGCCTTAGTTGGCCGGTTTAACTTAGTACTGCCTAGTACTGCTGGAAATGGATATTGACCACCCACCCATCCTGCCCTGTGTAGTCAAACTGCCCTGATATTTACAGCAGGTACTGACTATTACTGTCAGCAAGTAGCGAAGCGTCGTCAGACGTACGACCTCTGATCTTAATTGATTGGTGGGGTACACGAACTAGTTTTGCCTAGTAATTATGAATGGGCTAGATCAAACATTCCCGCTCAAACTGCAGACTTGCCAGTCAGTTGCTTGACCTTAACCAGTTGTGCATGCCCCCAAAGGGCTGACACATCACGCATTTCTGTTTAACGGGCGGGAGTAGTGGCGGAACATCATATCTAGGTTTTATTAGCGTGGATCTCTTGTTATGAAGGGCTGAGTACCGAGTTTTTACTTTGTTACTTAGTCCTAAGGTCTTGGGTGAAGCGTCGCTACGGAGACCTTTTAAGTAGAATGGATCACCTAAACTGGGAAACCTAAACAGGCCCCACCTGCAAGGTCATGTGCTATTTTAATAATAATAATAATAATAATAATAATAATAATAATAATAATAATAATAATAGTAATAATAATAATAATAATTTCAGTAACAATGAAGGACGATTTTACCAGCAACTAAACAACGACCAAGGCTGGGAGGAAAGTGAAGCACCAGATCCAGAAGAAGCAAGAACATTCTGGTCTGATATCTGGAGCAAAGAGGGAAAACACAAGAAAGATGCGGTATGGCTCAAGGGGTTTTATGAAGAGGATGAAGAAGTTGTTGGTCAAGAGGAGCTTCACATCACAGAAAAACCGGTTAAGAACATCC
>RDPX01000177.1:90302-101881 GCA_003991215.1 Morbakka virulenta | reverse complement strand
GAGAGAGAGAGAGAGAGAGAGAGAGAGAGAGAGAGAGAGAGAGAGAGAGAGGGAGATGCGCCCGCGCGCGCACACACACACACACACACACAAATAAAAGCCACACACTTTAACGAACTGACTATTCCTAAGCTAGCACAAACAACTACGATTTCTATGAGAATTTAAACTAGAAAGAAGCAAGAGCAAGAAACGGGTACAAATTTGTAACAATTCACTTTTTGATTATGGTGGACGTAATGGATGGACTGTGAGTCATCATATTAAGCACCCATGGCTACATCCATCTTCATTACAAAAACGTAACAAATGGCTTAACCCTGTAGTTGGTATATGTGTAATTTATCAAATTAATATAATTATATAATTTTAATGCAGACGATCATATCGCCATTAAAATTCCTTGTTTTCAGAAATCCTAATTCAAGCTATTCTGAACAAACGTAGTGTTTCCAAAAGCGAAAAATAAAAACATTCAAAAGTTGTGCCTGTTCTGCATTTGTGTAAAGTTAGCCTCTGTCCTGGCCATTTGTGCCAACAAACATTCAACAGCTGATAGAAATGAACTGGTAAACATTAAATGCAATGCCGATTTTCAATGATGTCGTGCACTGTTGGCATATAATCTCGCTGTTCTACAACTGGATTTCAATATATTTTAAATCTGTCGTAAATGACCAATAATTTACTTGCACAATCAGTGACATAGTGGCATGCTGGCTTTAAAAGGCCAGTGTTCATAAAAAGGCCAAAATACGCCGTTCGAAGTTCAAAATTCCAAATTTTAATCTACCTTGTCACTCCTTGCAAATAAAAATATCTTGACCCATTGGATTGCATTTTCAAACATATTGCCATAAATTTCAATGGCACGTCTGCCACTGAATAGTTACCTTCTAATTCATGTAGTGACGTTAACTGAATTACACCAATCGGTAGAAAAAAATATACGTAAATTCAGCAACAAATTTGACCAGTGCAAACAGGATCATTATCTGAATTTATTCCCTTCTGTATCCTTTTCTGTAGTGTCCTCCAACCATTATTCATGTACCATGCTTGGTTTTCATACAGGAGGTGAGATCGGAGATATGCCTTCCTAAACTATATTACACTACTGAACGTCGGACAAAGTGTTAGAAATAAAAACTCTACAATAAAAAACAAATTCAGAACCCCAACCCAGGCATTTCTGCCAGTTGTTTCAGAGGGATACTGCGGTACCATAACAAAATCCATGATTACCAAAATGTTATCATAATGGCCAAACTGTACCCTTCTACTAACCTGACCTTCACGTTATTCCACCTTAATGTTACCTCCGATGTAGTATTGGTGACATCACCGACGTCATGTGATGCATACTTTTCGGCCAATTTATCTCCTTGCTGTCGAAAGTTGTTGAAAATGTGCTGGCCACCAAGGAGATCCTCTTGGAAAACCTGATGAGATTAGAGTAAATAAAACACCTAGTAAGAAAATCTAATTTAAACATTCACTATTAAAACATAATTTACTATCAGGGGAAACATTTTGTGCACGTAATGTAAAGAAGTGGATTCACAACTGACTTAAAACGAGTAAAAAACATAGCTTGCACTACATTAGGTTGGAACCAGTACCAATAACTTTCATGGGGATCTGGTAAAGAAAATGTGCGTCTGCAGCAACGTTGCTAACCAATCCATTTTGCAACCTAACTTTTCCATTCACGACAAACTTTTTTCTTGACATAAAATCGTTAGTTTCCGCTACCAATAGCCGGTAAGTAACTTAAATAACCAAGACAGAACATCACGTGATTTGTAAAACAGGCATCGAATCCCTTACCACAACTTTGCAGGGCGGTAGCCAATGAGTAAGAGCGACACGCTAAAAAGCAGGGCGCAAATACCATTTCGTTACAGCCATCAAATCCTAGTTTTTTAGAGGTTTGTAAAATATCCATTTTGGGTCCGTAAAATAGTCGTTGATCAAGAGATAGTAGCGCAAAGTAAGATCCACAAGTACCTATGAAGATTCTTAATTGAACAAATCAAGCGTGAAGTACAGTGAAATAAAATGAGCAATATGGTCCACTACAGTTTACCTGAAAATAATTACTGCCATACAGAACAACAGCTGAATTGTTAAACTGAATTAACATGCCAGCAGAATTCAGTCTAGTAAGCTCTCTCATCCATTGAGCTTTAAGTTACTCAATTTTAATGTCACAGTCAGATCGTCGTACGAAATAAGCGATTCTTGCTCCTGTCTGTTTTCGCACTTGTCAAAGGACGCTTCTGTTTATCTCAATTTGCTTCTCCGGTACTTGCAATCTAACCTTTTACAGTTTTACATCGACAGAAGCTCAATTCCACAACGGCTTCAAAAACTAGTGGGATTTCCGTGGTGACTGCTTCGTAGAGGCAACTGACAAATTTCAAACCAAAATAATCAGCCATCGGCAACACGAGGGGCTGGCACATCTAAGTTACACATAATTGATGACTTCGTTATATTTACAATACGTGAACAGCGAGAGTTGGAGAAAGGAACTCAGCTATAATTTTTAATTTCGGTAGCAAATGCCATAGTAAGGCAGATATATCGTTCACATTTTCAGGCCGTGACAATACAACTCCTTCAAGAACATCCCAAAGCTATCCATTCCAAAGTCGACTATGACACTTCCTTGATATTCTTTCCCAATGATCTGACGGCGTCCAAGACGTTAAAGAGACAGCCCATAAAAGTCTCTCGGCAACACAACTTTCCATAGAAGTTTCCGGTCTGGTAGCATCCTGACAAGGAAAGGAATCTGAGCACTGTCCTGCACCTTTTTCTTCATGGGCTTCAAATCTAATACCTGTAAGTACATTCCGCAGAGTTTTACCTACCAGTACAAAGGGTTGTGTGATTGCTGAGGTTCTTGTAAAATATAGCAAAAGAATAAATACGTCGTGCGAGCAAACGAGTTCCTGAAAGGTTTCAGACTGCACAATAGGGCAAGAGGAATTTTGGATTCCTCATGCTCATGGTAACATTGGGTTGGAGCGATTAAGATGCTTGTATCGCATTCTTCTAATCAACAAGCAACATACCTATCAAGACATATTTGACTGATGCACGACAAATGACGTGAAAGGTGTCAGTAAAGTCATTACATGTATGCATGGTGTCAGACTTTTTCATCTGGTTCAGACATGTCAGACCAATAAACGTAACAGCTTTACATGTAGCAGATACAAAATCTCTGCATTTATTAGAAAAAATAGTTTTTAGATGTCGTGCATAACACAATACGTCGTCTTTGTTGTCCATGCTTAAACTTCGGGCAAACACTAAGGATCTATGTGTGTAAGTGCGTGCGTCTGTCTGTTAGTCTGTCTGTCTCTGTCTCTCTCTCGTATCTACTACATGGGAATTCTTAAACTTCTCAAATGTTTCTGTACCAGGGCAGTGAGAATACGATTTATAAGTTCAATCTTAACGGTCTTTGGGTTGTCATGGAAAATTGGCACGTTTTCCCTCTTGTGATGATCCCTGATGAAAACCTCGAATGTCAGCCTTTCTGCCATAAAGTTGCTCAGTATTTGTTATATTTACGAAATGGTCCCCCTTGGAGTTTTGAAGCATAACCTTCGTGTTTATGTTGTACACTTCTTTATCTTCATTAAACGTTGTATCATGCTGCTAAAGGACATCCAGAAGAATATTAACATTTTATTTAAGTCGGGACTGTATTCTTTCCGTGAACTTATAATGTTCAATTCCCTTACCACTCTCCACTCCAAATACTGTACTATAATGAACTCCTCAGTCACCCGGTTCATTTCGGAAGATATCTGAAGATGCCCCTCTAACATCGTTGCATAATTTCCTATCTCTTTGATTCCGCCGTCTGGGTTTCATGGCCGATTGCATGACCTGGTCCTATTGCCGACAAATGACACTTTTGTTTTGGAAACATAAAAATGCCGTTAAATAAAGGGCCAATATTCAGAATGACTCGATTACGTCATATATTTTTGTCAGATATGGGGGTGTAAACCTAGCGTGGCTCTCCAAATCAAATGGAAAAAAACATTTTTGCATGGAGGTCTTAAGCTAGTGACATGCAAATCTGATTAGCTTTTTTCCAGTTGCTCCAACGAATAGAAGAAGGAGTTCAAACAAAGTCATAAACTCTTTCAAAAACTTTGATTAATTACAAAACTGACTGTCAAATTTCTCCTGGATCCTGCAAAAGATGTTACGAAAAGTAGACTTTTCGTAACATCGCAAGCGTCATGTTTTGGAAAATTCTCAGATCTAGTCCAGTTTCATAAGGACAGTTGATTCGACTACCTTCCATGTCTCCCTTCAATTTCTGGATTATTCTCAAGGGTACTATTCATGTACAGCTGATAAAGCGCAAGACACATGGTAAAGCAGGCTTTCACGGGCAGTTTTTTGTGCTTAATCCCCTTGATTTGTTCCATTGTTGCCGGACGAAAACCGTTGTTGGCAATAAGTTTGCCAATGGCCTTTAAGGCAGCAAAGACAATTTGTTATCACCCTGTTCGAAAGATGTACTTCGAATTGAATTAATCTCTGGCCTGGAGCTCGGTACGTCCTTGAAAACAACTATAGATAAAAGGTGACAACAGTTTTTCCTCCTGGAAAATTACTAACATTAAATTTCTTTGCAGCCACTCAAGCGAGCAAACCTATCGTTAAATGAAAACAAGTGCAAATTTCAAATATAATTTTTTTCTGACCCACAGGTGCAACTTATTCTGAATGGAAATGCTTGTAACACGATATGCACCACACATAATTGAAATTACATCTGCAGAAATAGCGCGATCTCCATTAACGAAAAGAATTAGAATATTGCCTTCAAAAAAAATCGAACCATTTCGTGACAAAACGTATGCACACGCACACGTGCACGCACACACACGCACACACACAGATATATATCGCGTAGATCTGTTTTAATTATAAATTTTTCGTCCAGCTACTTTTTAACATGCGTCTCAAAAACATTCCCATTGGTTTTCATTTCTCTTCCATTTTTCTGACCATGGTCAGTCTTACACATCTCCCGCCCCCCCAAAACCAAACTAACAAGAACCAAAAAAAGTGGGCTGAAAGGAAATAATTGTGCTAAAATTGCTATTAAAAATATCTATATATAACTGGTCTGACTAGATAATTGACTGCCAACAAAAAACCCGACGCATTCTTAAGATACATTTACTGGGATGGAAATCGATACATATGGACAATATGGACATCGTTAACCGAAGAAAATTGAATGTTAAAATCATTTAATAGCAAATTCAAACTTTAATTAGGTACTGTAGCAATGTTCTAATAGGTAAGAGCGGCAAAGGGAGAGAGGAAGGGAGGGAGAGGGAGAGCGGGAGAGAGGGAAATAGGGAGAGATGGAAACAGGGAAATGGAGGGAGAGAGGAAGGGAGAGAGAGAGAGAGAGAGAGAGAGAGAGAGAGAGAGAGAGAGAGAGAGAGAGAGAGAGAGAGAGAGGTTGGGGAGTAGCCCAATAAATTAACAAAATAAATGATAGCATAAATTTTGAAACTAGTTGTTAACTGAGATGTCAATTTTAATTATCTATTCATTATTCAATGGAAGCGAAACATACAACAGATTTTTTTTAAATACAACAGATAACATCCCTTTTTCCAGTGTGTACTGTTTTACTGTTTGTATTTCATTTAACAAATTATCTCCTAGCGGTCGATTCCATCTATTAAAATTGCACCCTTACCTTCCCAAAGAAAGCGCAAAATGAATAAGTATAACGTTTATGATAAACAGACAAACTGACAAAAACTTTTTTACCAGAGTAAATAATTCAGAATATTAAATGAATTTTCAAAAATATACAGTTAAGGAACTTCCTTTTTCACCACTGCTGGGTTTGTTAAACTCCAATTTAACATCAAAACTACACATCTTACCAAAAGCCCCTTTTGCTTAAGACATAATTAGCTCTGAGAGCGTTTCTCCAATGCAAAGGTTAGAGCATCAAAATTTAATCCTTTTGTGGTCTACTGGTCGCTGAGCAGTATTTTCCACTAAAATACGGCATGTTACTTTCTCTCGCATTGCATTTAGGGCATTAAGTATGTTTTTGATAAAAAACACAGTGTATAAAAAAATTTTGACTTTTGCATTTCAGGAAGTCAAGACGGCTGTCAATTTCTTAATACTAAAAGAAGCAACTGATTTTTGCATTAACATATTCCATGGGATTTATCTGATGACTCATACAGACAAGGTAGACAGTACTGTTTCCAATGAAAGGAATAAAAACATTTTCTCCTTATTAGTCCCATTAAGTATGGCGCTTACCTTATGCTTCTGTAACTGTTCTTCTAAATCGGTTGCCGTGCTTCCAAGCTCTTTAGTCCCAACTTCACTTAAGTACGTTTCTGCTTTGCTTAAGACATCCTCAGTTTGAACACGCAGATCATTAAATTTACGCCATTCTGTATTAATATCATCCAAATTTTTACGTTGCGAACCAATTTTATTCCATACAACCTCCCAGTGCTCTTTAATTTTATTAATTTTGTCATCAACTGCATATTTTATGGCTTCGTTCTCTGTTGAAGTACTAATACCGGCGCCCATTTCGACTGTATCTTCTAAATGCGTACGTTTGCCCTCAAATTCTGACTCAATAGACTGTTGGTAAGACAACAAAATATATTTCAATTTAATGATTGTGTATAAATAAGAAGTTTATGAACGATGTCTCCCCAAATAGTGCGTTTTCTTTTTGACTCTGATTCAATAAATTGTCGGTACGACAGCAAAATAACTATACAATTTAAAACTTAAAACAAAATAATGACTTCCAAAAGTATGCTCTACAGACTCACTAACAACAACAACAGACAGTCGATTTCTTTTGTACCAGCCGCGAACTTTTCGAAACTGCAAACCTCTCTCGCAATAGTAATCTTTACACTTCAGTATGGCAAAGAATCTTTTATCCTAACCCCAAACAAAGACTTCTTAGATTAATTTGGAAAATCCAAGTTTATATAGCATAAGAATGCCGAATCCGTTTTCCAATCTGTCGTTGGTCTTATTAATAACTTATCGTCAGTAAAGACTGAATCCCTAATTAACAAATAGACGGGTGGGTCTTTACAATATCATTGGACGAGCTTTTAACTCTCGTACAAAACCAAAATAATTTTATACTGTTCAGCTTCCAATGACTTCAGAGAGTAGAAAATCCTTAGTCTTTGCTTTAAAATAAAACAAAAACAAAGAAATGAAATATTAATCACATCTTCATATAGATTGATCAATCACTGACCCTACCTTTGCAAAAACAATCTACAGATTACACCGCGAGAAAGAATGATGGAGACATCGCAGAGACAACCATAGAATTTAGACAACGATTACCCTATTTCATATGAATATGACAATCGATTGTTGTATAACATTAGGCCTTACAGAAACCAGTTAACTTAACTTTAGTACTATTTTCATTATAATTTAGCAAGACTGGTTTATGGAATTTCATAGGGATTAATTGTTTTTTGTAAGCCGTATGGTACCATAATTGCAATTGAACATTAACAGACAAGCATCTGGCTAAAGAGAATTAAATAAAGTACTATGCAGTCAAGAACACATGAAGCTATTTGTAAAACAGAACTTACGGTAAAAGCAATCTTTCCACACACAAAAAAAAAATTTACATAAAATCTCATAACAAAAATTGCATATAAAATTTAATAATCAAATTTTAAAAAATACGGAAAAAATCCCACTGAATCAATAAAACAGTCCTCTTTGTAACATAAAATTTTTCTCTAAAAAATCGTGTGGTCTATTGGGCAAGTCAAAAAAGATTGTTAATTGTCAGTAACACAGAAAAGGCCAAGTGAAGCGTTATCCAAATATCTTTGTATGTAGTCGAGAAATTCAAACTTATGACCTCCCGTAGTGATTAAAAATAAATAAATTGAAACTTGGTCGCTGCGGCAAAATGTTGTGTGTGTGTACGTGTGTACGTACGTACATGTATATGTGTATGTGTATGAATACTTTAACTCATTGCTGACAATTGCAAATGGACCTAATTCGGAAAAAACCCCTCACGTTTTAGTATCAAATAGGTATTTCTGAGCACTTAAAATATGCGGTTAAAAATGCGGCTGTTGTCCACAATTTTTCTGAGGCATCATTTTTTGAAGAATTCTTAGATACACATGTCTTAGTATATGTGGCAAAACAGCAAAACAGATATTTTTAAATCATCAAGCTTACACCACACAACTGAATAGAATTAGATAGGAATAAATACAGAACAATATAGCCATATATATATTACAAAAGATAAAAAATAATGACATATCGTATAAAATATATTGTAACATGTAATAAAACAGTTATTACAAACTGGTCGTGTATGACTAAGGTCCCGTATAACTGCATAACATGTCATAAATTTACATTAAACCGATTAATTATCATACACTATTGTCAGTTTCTGTTTTGCTGCTAAGTTTCCCAAGCCGATACATTGCTTTACGTAGCCATGTATCATATTCTATTCGAGCCTCTTTAATTCCCGTCGTCCCTATTCATATTGGTCTCTTATCTGTGCTAGTCTGGCAGCTACTCGAGAAAAAAATTGAAATACGTTTGTTAATTTTCCCTTCTTATTATTCAATGCAATTAGCTTTATGATCTTTGATCTAATACCATAAAGATCTGGTGACAGCCTGTTGGGCTTCTGAGGACTCCACTATCCTCACAACATGCACAATATCTATTCTATGAACTCTATACCCCACAAAACACCCGTGCCCTGCACACCATCCATCGTAAGATCTTCAAGACAAACAGATATCCAAGTCTAATTATACCAAAGTTGTATTTACTATCGATTTCTCTACTGATAACACTTCATTGTGGGAGGATGGCGTGCTACAGAATTTCTAAACTAATATTTGATAGAATTGTCCTATTCAATACTTACACAAATCTTTTTATTTGCAGCTTCCATATCGTCTGCATCTCCAACAACTAAAACGTGCGATTTCACTTTCTGGTCTACCAGTCTTAACCAGTCATGTAGCTCAGCTATGTTCCGATCGAAGTTATCATTCAATGACCATATAGGTTCTGCTGAAAAAAAAGAGTAGAACGAATAGCAAAGAAAAAAATTTTTCCAGTGTCCAGTTCGACAATTCCATAATTATTTATTAGTTATAGGATAAAGAAATATGTTTCAGGTTGAAAAGTTATCACAACGTGAATACATTCTTACCACTACTTCAGGCAAAACAAAGCACTGTAAAATGTGAAGCGACTTTCCCGAAGCAGTTGTGAATGCCACTTATAAAGTATGGGTGGCTACACCAATAAATGATTTTACCTACATAGAGCTTTACCTACACATGACCTCATCCATCCTGTAATAAAACCTTAACATCGCTTATGTGTGCGGTATTACATATTTTCAACCCAGATTACTACTTTTATATAACATTACAAGTACTTAGCAGTAAATGCATGTAATGTTACCAAAATATGACATTATTTCTAAAACATATTATCAGCAACAGATACTGCATAAAACCATACCTATGGATATAAAAAAATTTTCACTATGTTTAAATAGCTTCACCTAAAACCTACATATTACCTATACATGTCTTTATGGATACAGGGGTTTAATATAAAACCTTGCCAATACATGACACATATACATAAAATTACCTATACAAGACTAAACCTAAACATGACAAGTCCTTGACCTATATATATTAGTAGGCATACATGAGATTAATAAAAAATCTTGCTAATACAAGAAAAAACAATCGTGTAAGTTACAATGCCAAATAGATACCTGCTTTTTCCATGGACTAGTAAAAAATAACCAATTGTGGTAATCATTTTTTAAAAGTTATCCAAAATATCATTACATTCTAGTGAAGTTGAAACCTACGGAACGTCATCATTAGTTTAGTTTCCAATCAATGTGTGTATGTATGTTTATGTATATATGTGTATATATATATATATATATATATATATATAGTATCGCTGTCGGTTTGCCATTCAAGAAAAATATTTTGAACAGTGAAATAAGGTTTAAATCAAACTCTCTTCTCGGGGATTACAAGTTGGACATAAAATAAAGAATCTGATTTCTATAACGGTAAAAAAAATAGTAAGAAGCTTTGCAAATCCAAAACTTGGGGAAATGCTAACGGTTAAAATAATACAAAGTCCAGACCACATCTTACCAAGTTCACTACAACGTGACTTGAATGAAAACCCAAAGTAACCACAGCTTGATACTACTTTGTAGTTTATCTTAATTTCTATAAGCTTTCAGTCCACAACAACAATAACGTACAACCACCACTTTTAAAACAAAATGGTCAATAACGGTCAATCTGCGGATGGACAAAACATGTTAGAGGTATTCTCCAGATTATATTTTTCGCTAGGAAATAATAAAGCTACCAAAAATTGGTCAGCACCCCCATCAAGCTCAACTTGCCCTTCCTTACTTTTGTTCAATATCGAAAAACCATAACCCATTTTGTCCTGCGGTAAGTTTAACTCTTGGTACTTTTTCATAGATTCAAATCTTACAGGTCAAATATTACTTGTAGTACGCAACGAATTTCTTTCCGGTTAGGAGGCGTAGGGGGAAAAAAGCAGACTGGAAGGAGAAGAGTAGTATCAAACATTATTAAATGCAATTTTTAAAGGTACTAAGGCATGTCCATACAATAACTTGGAAAACAGTTGTTAACACTGACGTCAATATTAATTCATGATCATAAAATATTTCCCACTCTTAGTGTATGATTAACTTTTTTTTCCGTTTAGTTCGATGGCTGTCTTTCAGTTAAACAAGCGCTTCCCCTATTACTAAATATGCCACATTAATAGGGCCTTGTTCCACCCCACAGTACTCCTACTGGCGAAAATCAAACCCTTTACCTAAAACTGATATCTTCAAGGTACCAATTTCAAGTATTCGACTAAAATGAAAAATTGAAAATGTATTGGTTCAGATTTCCACAATCTAGCAATCTAGCAGTCTTAACGTAAGACTGTTGCCCGCAGATTATTTGGAAAAGTTGAGAGGACCCACCTACATATCAAGCAAAGACAGAGTGTATTACATTTAACAAGCGGGGAAAAAACATATCTGGCCTGTAAGGAAAACTACTTTTTAAGAGTCACTAATACTGTCCAGAGTGAAACGAATGCAAACACAAATGCAGACACACACACAAACAAACAATAAAAGCCAATTAACAGGCAAAAACAAACGCAAACACACAAATACACAAACCCATACATTCATCTACTAAAACCTTACGTACTACTAACATATAGAAACCTTTAAATATTTTCATCCCACCCTTTCTATCCTCACCCTCCCCCACTCTCTTCCTCTGTCTGTCTCTCTGTTTCTCTCTGTCTCTGTCTGTCTGTCTGTCTGTCTGTCTGTCTGTCTCTCTCTCTCTCTCTCTCTCTCTCTCTCTCTCTCTCTCTCTCTCTCTCTCTCTCTCCCATTTCCTCGCTCTCTC
>RDPX01000177.1:73878-88179 GCA_003991215.1 Morbakka virulenta | reverse complement strand
AGTAGTAGTAGTAGTAGTAGTAGTAGTAGTAGTAGTAGTAGTAGTAGTAGTAGTAGCAGCAGTGTTAGTAGTAGCAGCGGTTGGAATTTGATAAATAGGTTTGAAAAATACCTCGGGGTCTACGGCCACATTTTCATCGCCACCTTTCTCTTGGCGTTCTAACAAGTCACGGGTAGCCGACATCCAAATGGACAGCTCTTCAAGCTCTTCCAAAAATTTGGTTGCTCTAGCGAATTTACCTTCAATAACCCGGTATCGCTTTGTAAGTGCAGGGCCAATATCTTGAAAACGTAACTGGACTTGATTCATTTTCCCGGTAATATCTTTCTTTGTATTTGGGTGTAGTTGCTGAGACAGCAGAACCGTGCCGCATTCATTAAGGTTGCGTTGTTCTTCTTCTTTCACTTTCAGATCTGCAGCTGCCATCTGTTTGAAAGATCGGATTTCACTTAATTAGTACAAATCAGTGCAATATTTGAGAGCTCTCTAAACTCATACTTTAATTAAAATTGTTTAATTAAAATTGTAGTTCCTTTAAAAGAATGTCACCTTAACCGTTACCAGACGTCACAAACGCATTAAAAATCCTGCTTATACAAAATACTGGGTAGTAATCTGCACTCCCATCATCTACATACTATTTGGTACAGCAGTTGGTGGCGGTATGTGTGTGTCTGGGTGTGGGAGGCTGGTAGGCAAGAGGGTACAAATCCACAGTCACAATAAAATAGATGCTTTTCTCTGTCTAAATAAGCAATACAAAAAAATCTTTATATTAACACTTGAAGAAAACTCACTTTGAGTCTTTCCAGGTAATCTTCCAAAGTATCTTCATCGATTGGATGGGGCTTCACACCTGAAATTAAGGCCTCGGTATCTGTTGCCCATTTGTCAAGACTTGCAAAGTCCTGTAAGAAATTCTGTAGTTCTTCATTTCCTGCCGCCAACCTGCCACGAAAAGATATGTAATTTTATGCATCACAGGTAATCAGCGGAACCAAAAAGCAACTAATGGCAAAGAAATAAAATTTTCAAAAAATTATGAAAACAAATTTTTTAACCATTTACCTTGAAAACATATGAATAGGAAGATTAAGCTTCCCTAACACAACTTACATAAACAAACATTCAAACTTCCTTACACATACAAATAAACAAACATCCATCTACCCATCAATCGATCGATCCATCTATCTATCGATATATCCATCTATTGATCGATCGATCCATCTATCTATCCATCTTTTCATCTATCGATCGATCCATCTATCCATTAATCCACCCATCCATTAATCCACCCAACCATCTATTAATCCATCCATTAATCCATTCAACCATGTACAAATTCATTCATTCATTCATCCATCCATCCTTCCATCTGTCTATCCATCGATCCAAACTATCTTTCTTTCTTTCTTTCTTCCTTTCTTTCTTTCTCTTTCTTTCTTCTTCTTTTTCTTTCATCTATCTATCTATCTATCTATCCATCTATACTATACTATACTATACTATACTATACTATACTATACTATGCTGTACAGTAAAGTACGTAAGAAGTCTGTCTTTCAGTTATCCTGTTGAATAGTGCCCAATATATAAATGCAATGCATGGTATATAATAAGGGGAGAAGAGTCAAAAGACTGGCAAACAATTCCTGACGAGTGACTAATATTACAAAACAAGCCAGTCGAGATCCATAGTGTAGTCTAGTTTTGCGACTCTTCTCCCTTTATATTTATGTATAAATGCTAGTGATCTTAATATTATGCTACGATTAGTTCCAATTTATAACTAGTAGGGCTTTTTTGCGTCCCACTTACTGCATATATACATATATCCGTTTCTAAGTTAGTGGGTAAATAATGCTCAGTTCAAATAATAAAGCTGTGTATAATAAAAATACTCATTAAAAATGCATAAGAAGTACCAACGGAAAATTTCAGTGTGGTTTTTCTCCTAAATGTTGATGTACACAAACATGGGCATGCATAAATACATGCATGAATACATACATACCTACTTACCTACATACATAAAAATATAAATAAAAATACATGGGTATGTGTAATATGTGTACGTATGTGTGGATGCATGTGTACGTATGAAAATTTTACATGCCAGAATTACTTAACGTGCAACACCAATGAACAAATATAGAAACAAATTTTAATCCCCCAAAAGACTGTCTTCCACTACATCGCTACCTCACCTTAGCCTAGGAATCACTTTAGTAAAATGAATCCACCTCCTCTGGTTACCTCTATCCATTAATACAATTTTTCTGTTTTGGTACGTTGTCTAACATTACATGGACGTCATTTCAATTTTCTATCTAAATGTCTTTTACATGACACACAAAAATAGTAAATTCAAAATTTCCCCTCTCTGTTTTGTCATATATTTTGTATCCTTCAATGTTGAAATACACGTCTGCACAATATGGGTAAAACTAATCGACTAAGGCAAGGCCTCTAATACATATATCAAATAAGCCAGCTGTGCTACCTCTATTCTTTTACACGTTGACATGGGCTTAAACAAAAACAATCAAAAAGCAAAGGCGTTCCTATACAAGTTCAACCTGCAGTCTTCTACAACTGCCTGGTTAGAAAACTTTGACTGTGAAAATATTCTCAACAAATATTGGAACCTATTCGTCATTCCGAAGCCAATTTTATGATTAGTTGCCTCTGTAGTTTTCGTCGGATTTAACTTTTGTCAGATACAAAATGTGATAAAAAGTCTCGAAAGCATGTTAGCTCAAAAGGGAATAAATCTGATAGCTGTATTTGTCTTTTCATTTTATCTATCAATACAAGAAACTATAATGGTTCAGTCTGATGAAATTCATTAATAAAATATAGCTGACCGTAGCCTTTCATTAAAGTACTCATATCACTGGGGTAAAGTTTGTAAGTATTCTTTCAAAAAATGTCACCATTTTCATAAAAATACACAAAATAAAGTAAATCAAAAACACTACGGATTCTTAAAATGGAATTACTTTTCTACTTATGGCAATTCGAGAAAACGAAATCGGTATTTTTCAAAATAGTATCATTCAAAAATAGTAATAAAACTTCTTAAAAAACCATGAATACACTACAAGCCAGTAAGGTTTAACGTGTTCTGTCGGGCAAGATAAAAATTCCTTCGTAGAAAGGCTACATGGGAGTTTAACGGGGGTTTTTATTTGTTTGAATTGTCAATACAGAAACCGGAAATTAAAAAAACCCGAAATCCTAATATGAGTCTTAAGCCCTACCACTGAGTTGGCCGTTTGACCAGGTTAATTAATATTCACACAAAGGTCTGCAAGATAACTGTCAACAACGACGACGATGAAGAAAGTGACTAATATGTAGTATATAAAATATCCTTGGGCTACGACATAGCGTAGGTAAATATTACTTTTTTTCTTTTCCTAATACCAATTTCTAATCCCGGAAATTTTGTTGTTACGAGAAATGGTCCCCTTGCTAATGATAAAAACGTGGGTTATACATCGCCCATCTTGGTAAGATAGCTCTTTCTTCCCTTCAATTTAGTTACACCTAAGGTCATTATTGTGTATTCTATACACAATACCTCGTGACACAAACGCCTAACTCCATGAGCGCATTTCTTCCCCTTCAGTCTCGGAAAGCAAAAACAACACAGGCCTAATCCCGCCCCGTTAAAGGGTCTGTTTGTTTTGTTTACAGTTACTGAATTCAAAAACAATATAACAATGCTATTTTTCATAAGCTTCGTTTAAATTCGATATTGCATACCGGTATTTACGAGCTTGAATTTCCACAGTTATAAAATTCCATCTTGTAGATACTGAGTCTAGTTTCCCACGAAGAGCGTCTGCTTCCTCTGGCGAGGACTGGGCCATGAGGTCTTCTCCCAATGTTGTCACTGTGTTAAATCTTGTCTGGTTTTTAGAAACTCCATCTTCAAGCTCCTTAAAAAAATTAATTCTCCAGGATTAACTTTGAAACAATTTGCGCTTCGTCATTTCCGAAATCACGAGTACAGAAAGTAAATTAACATGGTTATAATGCCGGGTAAAGGGGGGGTGTGATGTCTTATCCCAATTTGTGTTGATGCATAAATTCTATGGAATACTTAAAAATTGGGGCCGTAAATGGTTGACGCTTAATAAAACCAGTTGAATATTTACGACTGCAGAACAGTCGAGCACTGTCCTTGGCCATCTCATAATTTTCCTAAAATTTTGCTGTAATAACATGATAAACAATTATATCCTAATCATCGTCATCATATGATCAAAATTATCATCATTATAGTGATTAATATTACTCTCACCACTACCATTATCTCTCTGTTATACACAGATATCAAATAATGTTGTTGTTTTTCAAAATGATCAGTGGAAACATGTTCATGAGTTTTGGTAACAATAAGTTTCCTCAAACGTTAAGCTCTCGTCGGAGGATTCTGGCAGAGTGTAGCAACGCAGGCTTTTGTAACTTTACAATTCGGGTAGCTACCCCAGTCTCCTCCAGTCATTTTGTTAATGCTTCTGGAGCTGTTCCTAGCGGTCTAATAATAACTAGGATTATTTTCACTTTTTTTTGTTCCACAGTTTTTTCAGTCCCTTGCTTATATTTATTTCAACATTTTTTTCTCTTTCTTTTTATCAATCCTGGAATCGTAAGGAACACCGAAGTCTGAAATCTGGCATTTGTTGTTTTTCTTGTCCACTATAATCATAATGGGTCTTCTTGCTTCAACAACATGGTCTGTTTACATTTGAAAAGTCCCATAACACCTTATACCCTTGGTTTTCGCATAAAGCTTGCGGTTCATGTTCATGCCATTTTTCTTTTGTTTCAAGACCGTAGTTCCTGCGTACCTCCCAATGTATCTTTTTCCCTACCTAATCATGCCTGCGTTTATATTCCTTTTGTGGCTTTTTACTTCATTCACTAAGATGTCATTGATGCTTTCATCTGCTTTACCACACATCCTACAATTACTGTCTTGTTGTGTCTTACCAATTTTTGCTTTCAGCAAATTTGTTCTCACTGCCTGCTCTTGCGCCGCCATAATGAAGGTTTCGGTTTCTCTCTTCAGGTTTCCTTCTCTCAGCCACAACCACTGATATTTATCTCCCACATCTTTAGTTTGTCTGATCAACTGGAGATACAACAATTTCTTCTTCGAGTTGGTTTTCCTTCCTTGTCTGTTCCTTTTCTTAAACTTCCTTTCTGTTTCAGTATCCTTATTCTCGGCGTCACCCCTAGCTGCAAATAACAGTTGCTCCTTGCTGTCTTCGACATATCTTTTTAGGCCAATTATGGAAAGATTAACAGTATCTTCAACGCTCATGAGTCCTCTTCCACCTCCTTTCCTGGGTATCTATAATCTATCAACATTACTACCTGGATAGAGTCCCTTGTGTATAGTTATGGACTTCTTTGTTCTTCGATCCACTTCTTGAAGTTCGGCCTTTTCCAGTTGAAGAAAGCAGAGGGGTATCTTAATACAGGAACAGCCCATGCATTAATACCCTTGATGATATTTCCCAGGTTCAACTTGCTCTCCAGTATCTTTCTTACTCTTCTCTAATATTCACGAGACACTTTCCTTTTCATCTCTTCTACCTACACTTTATCTGCCTGCAATATACCAAATACTTGTACCCTTCACCTTCTTTCAGTGATTTGATAATTGTATCATCTGGCATTTTGAATCCATCTGATTTGATCCTTCTCCCTCTCTTCATCAAAAATGTTAAGCAGTTTTCGATTCCAAATTCCATGCTAAATAATCTGACTGTCTATATAGGTGGATTAAGTTCTTTTTCGCTCTTTCCATACAATTCAAGATCGTCCATGTAAAGTAAGGGATTGATCTTTCTTATATTTGTTGCAAATTCATACCCAGGCTTTGTCTTTTTCAATACATTGGTTTGGGAAATGAGTGTTATAACAAATAAAAGGGGTGTTAAGGCAACTTCTTCTTCTTCTTCTGAGTTCCTTATCCTTTCAGGACGTTGGAGATCATGGTCTTCCATCTATTTCTCTCTTTTGTCAGTGCTAAAATTTCACAGTCACTCCTCTTGAACTGGAGATCCTTGTTCAAGCTGGTAATGAATTTCAGTCTCTGTCTTCCTTTCCTTTTCTTTCCTTCAATCTTCCCTGTTAACACCAAGTTTTCCATTCCTTCACATCTCATTGCATGACCCAGAAACTGCAGTTGTCTTTTTCTAATTACCTTCATCAACTTTCTTTTCATTCCTGCTCTCTCTAATACCACTTCATTGCTCACTTTGTCAATCCAAGATACTCTAAGAATTCTTCTCAGGAACCACATTTCCACTGCTTCTATTCGTTTCTTCATGCTTTCATTGATGGTCCAAGAATCGCACCCATAAAGCAAAACAGACCACACATAACATTCTGGGACTCGAATCTTAGTTTTTACTTGCAGCTGCCTGTTCTTGAAAACTAAACTCATTTTACTAAAAGCATCCTTCGCCAAAGTGATTCGTTTCTTTATTTCGTTCACACATCTTCCATCTGATGTTATCAAACTACCAAGATAAGTAAACTTTTTAACATTCTTTACAAATTCTCCATTGATAGTTAAAGTACACTTTGGGGATACACTTTTCTTTGATATCACCATACATTCTGTTTTCTTGATGTTAATCTGGAGTCCTTTCTTTTCACTTTCTAACACTACTTTATTTAAGATGTTCTGCAAATCCACTTCACTTTCAGCTATCAATACAGTGTCATCAGCATATCTTAAGTTATTTATGTTTACACCTCCGATTTTCACTCCAGGCATGTTCTTGATACCTCTTAAGATGATTTCACTATACAGATTGAACAGATCCGGTGATAGAACACATCCTTGTCTTACTCCTCGTTTGATTGAAGACCACTTGCTCATTTCTCCATCAATCCTGATAGCTGCCATCTGTTCCCAGTATAAGTTCTGAATTAATTGCAAATCTTTTCCATCAATTTCTAAGTCCTTCAACATTTTAAACAATTCATGGTGCCTCACTTTATCAAATGCTTTGCTGTAATCAATAAAGCACAAATACAAATCCTTCTGGACTTCCACTGCTCTTTCAGCCATCATTCTTATGATAAAAATAGCATTTCTGGTACCTTTTCCCTCTATATATGCATTTTGCTCTTGTGAGATCTCGTGCCTTATTTTGATCTTCATTCTGTTCAACAGAATTTTCAGGATCAGTTTCATCATGTGGCTCATTAGGCTGATGGTCCGGTGTAGTTCGCATTCAGTTGCACCAGGTCGTTTTGGCAAAGCTATAAACACTGATTTGCTGAGGTCAGCTGGAATGTACCCTGTGTTGTATATTTTGTTTGCAATATCAGTTATTTTTTCTACTCCAAACTCGTCTAGCTCTTTCACCAATTCTATGACAATGTTGTCAGGTCCTGCTGCTCTTCCTTTCCTCATTTTTTGAATAGCAAACTGAACTTCTGCTTTCATTATAGTTGGGCCTTCCTTTTCTTTTCTTATCACTGTCTTCTCTCCTCTTTCATCTTCAAATAATTCCTCTATATATTCTGTCCACCTGCCAAGGATCTTTTCTTTTTCCAGAATAATACTGCCATCTTTGGCTCTTATGCATCCACTAGAACTACAGTTTTTCTTTCCAGTTATCTCCTTAATTTCGTGATATATGTTCCTTGCATCTTTATTTTTCAGTTCTTCAATTTTCTTACACTTGCTATTGAGCCAGTTTTCCTTTTCCTCATTACATTTCTTTCTGATGTTGTTATTCAGTTCTTTGTACTTATCAATTTTCTGCTTTGCAGCCCTTCTCTTATCCATCAATTCGAGTATTTCATCAGTCATCCACTTTTGTTTTGCCCTTTTCTTGATTTTAGGAATGACACTTTCAGCTCCTTGTACTATGGCATCCCGAAAAATAGTCCATTCATCGAGTGTTTCACCTTCATCTTTCAAAGCGTTGTAACGATTTTGAACCTCCACTTTAAACTGCTGTTTTAATACCCTATTCCTACTTAAAAGGGATACCTCCAACTTTGGTGTTATTTTGGATTTTTTCAGTTTCCTCAACTTAATCTTCAGGTGGCACATTAACAACGCATGATCGCTGCCACAATCTGCTCCTGGGTAACATTTCACCTGCTGAACTGCATTTCTGAACCTCTGGTTGATTGTTATGTAATCAATTTGATTTCTTGCTCTGTCTCCTGGACTTATCCATGTATACAGTCGTCTTCGATGGTGTTGAAACCAAGTGTTCATAATGACCTGACTATTTTCCTGACACCATTGGATCCACCTTTCACCTCTTTCATTTCTTTCACCAAGCCCATGTGGTCCAACTGTATTTCTTTCTCTTCCTTTTCCCACTTTGGCATTCAAGTCACCCATAATCAACACTATCTCCTGTGACTTACACTGCTTTTTTGCTTTTTCTATTTCCTCATAAAAAGTCTCAACCTCCTCATCTGTATGCTCTGATGTTGGAGCATATACCTGAATGATAGATAAATTAAAAGGCTGCCCCTTTAGCTTGACTAACAATACTCTTTCAGAAATAGCCCAGAATCCGATCACACTCTTTGCCCTGTCTTTGTCCAGCACTATTCCAACACCATGCTGATGTTTTTCTCCACATGAGTAGATTACAGTTGTCTCATCACTAACCATTTTTCCTGCTCCTGACCATCTCATTTCACTTATTCCCAAAATGTTTACTTTCAGTCGATCCATTTCTTGCTTTACATTTTGTAGCTTTCCTTTTTCATACAATGTTCTCACATTCCATGTTCCTATTTTTAGATGTCGTTTTTTGCAAACAGTAGTTTGATTACGGTCTGGGGTCACCTGTTGCATATGACCATCCCTACCGGACGAGGTGTCTCCACTGGATATAGAGGGGACCCCATTCACGTCGTTAGATTTTCTTTCATAAACAGATTTGACCATGATTTTACTAGGCATGATACAGCAGTGGTTTGCCTTTGCCTTCTGCCGGGTGTGTTTCTTGAGAACACCAGCTCTAGCTAGCTGCCGTTGACCCGTACAGGGTTCTTCCGCCTTCTCTGGTTGCTAGCCACCATCAGCCTTTGGTCGGCCAAGACCACCCACAAGGCAGTGGGAGCAAAATGCTATCTCTCTCTGGTCAGTATTTATTGTCACCAGCCACAAGGAACAGTGCTCTTGGGACAACGTAACCCAGTGAGGGAGGCATTTGGGTGCTACAACTTGCCCAAGGGTGACCCAGCACAACAGCAGTTAAGAGGTAGTGACATTCTCCTCAAAACCCCGGAACTCCCGAACTAGGGTCCTGCTGCCGGGTGCAGTTTAACGTCATACCCAGGACGGGTTAAGGCAACTACCTACGTAATTAATTTTAACCTCTCTTAGTGAATCATTACCACATGTCAGCTCCACTCTCACTCCAATCTTTTATGTCTTTTCTAAGAAATGGACTAAAGTATTGTTTATTCCTAAGATACGTAAGCACTCCCAAATCCAGGAATGTGGCACCACGCCAAATGCTTTCCTTTAGTCAATCCATCCCATTGCCAAGTTCTTTTTCCTCATTCTAACCTCTCTTGAGTGTCATCCTGTCTACGTACACCTGATCTGCTGTTAAAATTAAAAGGTTAAAATTAAAAGTAGGTAGTTGCCTTAACGCCCCTTCTATTTGCTGAAAAATAAGCTGCTGTCTCTCTAGCAGCTTATTTTTCCCTCCCGAAAAGTAGGCACAAAACTTTCAATGGGCACCTGTAACAAAGAAAGAAACTCGCCACAGTACTTCCAGAATCGTGGAACGGTTACAATCGTGGAATAGTTACAACCGTCATGCACTCTATCGTAAAATGATTTACCCATTGGCTAATTCTGCAGCTAGTTCGTTCGTTGTATTACCAAAATACTACGAAACAATAAAAAGTAACAGGCAACATCATAAAATTACAGCAGTATCCACCTTACCGCATTCGTTCCTTTTTAAAGGTCAACTTGTACCTTCAGTCTATATAAACCATTAAAACACTTAATCACGGGATACCTCTCGTTTCGACAAAGCTGACTCTAAATCTCCTAGCAAGCAGATAATCTCTCACAATAACAGGGATTCCGTAAAATACAAAAACAATAAAAATACTGGAGCAACCAAGATTTGTGTCGTTTATGATAAAGGTTTATAATATAGAGCAACAACGAGTTTAAAAGGGCATGAAAACAGTGCATAACATTACAAAATTACAACAACAAAAAACCCACACAAAAAAACCTGACAAAAAACCCCAAAATGCAAAAAAAAATCAACGCAAGGAAAATAAATTGGGAGTACCAAATGCTGTACCTGCTGGTCCTCTTGAACAGTGGTTTCATTTAGCTCTTCTGAGGGTTGCTGGCCATCCTTCACCTTTGTTTCGGCATGTGTCAACCAAATATTTAGATCGTGCAAGTTATTGTGGAATTGGTGCCAAAGTGCCACTGCTCTTTCATATCGCCCATACCTGTTCTTGAATTCAAGATTAACAGCATTCCAACGAGTGCGTAAGGTGTCAAGTGACTTGTCAATCGCCTGGAGTTCAATATCACTGCACTCAGTGCGACACCGTTCTCTTAGAAGTATCAAATTCTCAAGGCCAGGAGTTAAAGTATCCATTCGGGTTTCTATGCCCTGCAAGGAGGAGCCATAATTATACATATAACGACTGACTTCAAATTGTGATATCTTTCTCTTTGGGTTTGAATAAAAAAAAAACATTGCTAAATAAAAATACAAGTAAACATTTCGGTATTTCGACCTTTTCACTACTGTTTCAAAATACCATTGAAGGAGATTCCTTTGCGATCGGCAATTTTACAATTATCTGTGAGAATGGTGATCAAGTCTTCAAAAGCAAACAATCTGAAAATATTAGGTAGTCAATGGGTGGATAATTATCAATATTTGTTTCAGTGACTTAAGGGTTTGCTTAAGGAATGTAAAAGCGTCAAAGGAGTTGTTAATAGTTTACACAAACAAATAAATTCACCAGAAGATAATGGTCATAACATTTCTGGCTTTACAGAATCAATAGAGACTGGAGTCAAACAGTAGCATTTAATCCTCCCAAGCAAACGACTGCGAATGGACTCATCTGTCCAATTTCCTCTACGAAAATACACTTCAGTCAAAATTTAAAAAATACTATCGAAAAAAGGGGCACAACAAAAAGAGGCATATTATCAGTATCAGTTTTAAATCGACAATTTTTCTTTGAATGCAAATGCTTTTAAAAAAAAACCAGCTTTGTAAAACTGATGCATGCACAGTCATAAAAAATGCCATGGATACCAAGCAAAGAACCAGTTTCAAAGTCATAGGAGTAATACTGCACTAGGCCAACAATTAAAGATACCATCACGTTTAAGGCAAAACGTTAGTCTCGCGATGAAAAGAATGTAAATAAAACACCAAAACAAGGTTCTTCACACTTTGTAAAACATTCACAAGTTGTATCATATCGATTTCGTTGAACTCTTTTCGAATTTTAATGGCAAGTAAGTGCCTTGTTAGTACAAAAACTTGAAATCCCTATCACAAAAATGTCTTGATATAATGGCAGAAGTGTACAAAAAATCCAAATGCCATCGTTTGTCCAAAACTGCAATATGGGAAATAAAACAGTAAATACTCCATCAAGTGATCACCCTCTTAGATTCCATAAAAACAACTTTCCAAGGAAAAATAAAATATGTAAGTTGATCCCCGCTTCTTCATGT
The DNA here is from genome assembly GCA_003991215.1 of Morbakka virulenta. Classification (NCBI taxonomy): domain Eukaryota; kingdom Metazoa; phylum Cnidaria; class Cubozoa; order Carybdeida; family Carukiidae; genus Morbakka; species Morbakka virulenta. Next base: position 76,421 of record RDPX01000177.1, on the reverse strand, counting down.
ATAAAACGTCATAAATGCTATGAAAACAAAACTACCCAGTCATATCTACCTCTGTCTCAACTCGAGGTAATCAAAGACAACAGTATTCCAGAATAATTTAACATTGAGGCCACGCCTTCTCCACTATTCGAGTGTTAAAGTAAGGGAACCGTCTACCACCATAGGTAAACTAAAGTCAACAAAAACAAATATACGTACACATATCTGTATATATACATATAAATATAGGTAATTAAGGGTGATAGCGATAAAACTTGGCCACGAAATGAAATATCTGCAATCCATTCATCTAAGCTCAACAAAGTCTACTTTTATAGAGAGCCTGTTAACCAAATAGAGAACTTAAGTCAAACAAACGATTTAATAGTATTGTATTTTATATCCTGACACCGGGAAAACCCACAAGCAAAAATACCCTAACATGGCAAGCTGTTTTCAAGATTCAATGCATATCTCTGCTTTCGCTCCTCAAATTCTGCTCAGCCGTTTGAAAAGATATACTTAAAATCATACTTGTCAAGTACTATAATCAATTTGCCTTGAAAAATGTCCGTCTTTCACAGATACATTAATGAGCATATTGACAAAATCTATTCAGCCTTGCCCCTAATTTCTAAGGAACATATCTTTAATTTGATCACAAAAATTACATTTCCCTGCATTCATGTCGATATTGATCAAATGGCTTAAGCTTAAGAACAATCCGACTACGTTGACACCACTGCATCGTAGAATTGCTATCTCTTCAAGGAATACAAAAATCCATGACAAAGAAAGTGTGCTCCACGTTGTGCATCTTGTGCTGCGTGCAGAAAATTGGCATGGCGCCTGCAAATGCATGTTCAAACCTACCTGTACACAGTCGCATACACATGGCTTGTTTCGCAGTATTACAGTACACACATCTGGACAAAGTATGCATTGAACAACTGGGGGTGGCAGGCACGCGGCGTCTTTTTGCTGGAAATAACAAAATGGGAATTGGCAAATACATTATATTCCATTAGTAGTCGTGTTGTAGTGTAGGTCGGAAGGGAAGTAAAATAACCGGTACATGTTCGGTCTGATCGAGGAACAGTTTGGATGACGTAAACAGTTGATTTTTATACTTTTTGTTTTCAACCAAAACAAGAAAAGGTACCAATCAGTAGGATTAGCAATTGTGGTGATTACTTGGGGTAAAAAGACCGAACAAACAAGAACAAAAAGGCCTACAAACAATAACTTTTCGACTTTTTATAGCAAAAATAACTGATGAAGGCAAGATTCAGGCGTGAGAATTATGCGTTATAGTTAGGCAGAGGTGTGAAGAATGCGCCGTATCCATCAACATTAATACTAGTAACACAATCCATGACATAAATAGTAAACATCTAATAAAACCAGATCTTTATTGCACATCTTTTTTCGTCACACTTTAACTTAGTTGTCACACTTTAATAGAAGTGTTTGAAAGTTTCTTTTCGTTACAATTGAACTGGTCTTCAATTTTCTTTTTCTTTCAATGTCCACGGAATCTACGTTCAAACACTGGAAATTTATTGTTTGATACACATTTTATGCCAAAACGACGAAAGTTTATTTCTTAAGAAGGTAAGTGGAATACATAAAGAAGATTGTAAAACAGTAATAGCTTTACAAAGTGACCGAAGTCTGACTCCATAAGGCAGTCAAGTTATAGAACACTAATAATGGTACTTTTAATGACGGTAGTTCATTACTTCAACCCAAACTCGACATCCCTTACTCACAGAAACAAACCAATTTAAAAGAGCACAGCTTAACCCTATACACGATTCGATGCTAGAATGAGTAATATTGTATTGTAGTCATTTCTTTTCCCTCCACCTTTACTTCCTGAGTCCCTACTAAACCAAATATCTATCAAGGCTAACGGCTGACTAGTAACGGCTGATTAGTAACGAGGTGAGAAAAAACTCGCAGGCACTAAAGCCTGGTTCTCAGTATTTCTGTCTGTCATGCTACCAACTGAGCTTCTGAACCCAAAAATGATGGTAGGCCTGAGTATATTTAAACACGTAACACGAGTCTTTGCAGCGCCTGCACCAAAACAACTTAGCTACAGCAACATGCCTCATGGAAGTGTGCCAAGTAGAAACAAATTTAAGGTAAAATGAACTTTTGCGAACCACGGGAAATGTGGTAAAACGTACCTTCAACAATACTTCCTGCTTTGCAAAGTCTTCGAAATCTTTCCCTACTAAAGCTGGGCTTTGCATTAAATCGTTGACCTCATCCATCAGTTGAGTCACGTGGTCAATTGCATTCATACATTCCACCCAGTTGCTTCTTTCGTCCTCAATGGGTTCCGTTGACAAGGAATCTACAAGCCAGTTGATTTCCATCACCCGGTGCTTTTTAACAAGCAGATCATCCGCTAAAAATGTAAAAAACGGCAAGAGCATAATATTATTACTTCCCAGAAAAGATTGATAGAGAAATGGATGGTTGGATGGATGGATGGATGGATGGATGGATGGATGGATGGATGGATGGATGGATGGATGGATGGATGGATGGAT
>RDPX01000177.1:31146-39230 GCA_003991215.1 Morbakka virulenta | reverse complement strand
CTTGCCCAAGGGTGACCTGGAGATAGTTGTGGCAAAGGGTAACCTCATTCGCCCACGTCGAAACTCCACAACCGGATGCATTTTAACGTCATACCCAGGACAAATTATTATTATTATTATTATTATTATTGAGTGGTGGAGCAATACGAGCCCATGGGGGACTCAGGGGTAGAAACCCCAGCAAACCCATCCGACTACCAGCCCGATAAGGGTAAACTGGGTGCATGCATCACACCCAAGTGTGTGCGATATTGATGTACATAAAAAAACAGCACATGACCTTGCAGTTGTTATTATTGCTATTATTATTATTATTATTATTATTATTATTATTATTATTATTATTTTATTTTTATTATTATTATTGTTTCTTCTAACTTGATAAATGGTAATCAGAATGCCAGAATAAGGTTACGTTACAAGTCTTTTCGTCTTTGATGATGACATAGGGCCTGTTTGAAATAATCTCTCTGTTCACTGGCATATCCAAGAGCACTGTAACGTAGTCATTATTAACAGACTGTGGTTGATGTTCGTACCAACCACTTCTCTGCTGCTAAAAATTTGCAGTGTTTGCAGATGTTCCAGGGGAATTTATGGTCACAAATTTTGGAATATTTGTTTTTACGATGTGGAGATTTTTTTTCAGCAATGATTCATTTAGTTAAATTTTGGACATTAAAAAAATATCCTCACATCTTGCGCTCTGTTTGTTTTGCAAATTGATTTTGTAAGCTTCTGTAGCCATGGTTGGAGCAGTCACAAATGAGAAGTATCTTGGTTTTTACCTCGCCTTTGGTATGAGTTACCATATGCATAAATCTGTGCCCAGAAACACTGATATCACGTTAACATTCCATAGCTGATAAACTACCACTTCTTCCAAAAACTAAGTTACTGCTTTATAGCCGTTTGTACTACCCAAAAGGTTTTGGTATTAGACTATGACTAATATGTCAAAATACGGGTCATGCAGAAGACGGATAACCTTGGCTCTAAGTGTCAAGAATATGTCATGTTTTTATCCATTAGTATTACCAGTATTATTACTATCCTCCTATTCTTCAACATTAATATAAGTCATATTTAACTAGTTCTAAATAGGTCAGCATCAATTATAATGCCCCTAAATATTATCTTCCTCTTTGCTATTCAGTTTACGTAGCTTTGCTGGCAACAAACATCGGGCGCTACTGATACTTTAAGTACTCATCTTTTTAATTCATACATCATTTTATCTATAATTATTCCGCTAGGGTACATAGTTCTGTGCCAATCATTTATCAAATGTGTAACAAAGAAAACCTACATGAAAAGTTAAATGCCTCAAAGAACTATGTCAAAATAATTCACTAAATTTGCAAAAGAAAGGTTTAAGACTCCATTGATAAAAGCAGTCAAACTTTCACACAACCCACAAATATATAAATGTATATAAAATCATAAATACGAATCAAAAATTCGAAAGAGCTTGTAGTCCTTCAGAAAAAAAGACACATGCCATCGATATTCTGTAATTTTCGAATATTTCCGCCAAACTTGACGAGAACAATTCAACAAAAGAATACAAAATTTACTTACAGTGATCTCCTCTTCTGCCTCGTGCACTTCTTCTGTTGCTGTTCCTTTAACACGTATATGAATGACTAGCTTTCTAAGGCCTTCAATCTCGGGCAACGTACGACTAATGATTTCCCTCGTATCACCTAAACAGCCAAAAAAATAATGTGAAATATTACAACATATATTGTATGAATTAAAACAGTAACCTTTTACAATCAGCTATCTGCTGCGTGTGAACGATTAAATAACTGGTATATTGTCGCCTTTAAATCGAGAAAAACTGGTGAAGTAAGAAATAGATCGTAAAATGAAAATACCTACAGAATAGCATAGACAACAGTTAGTTTGGAGCCATCGAAATAAAGTAAAACTATCCAAAAACTCTTAAACAACTATATCATTAAGGCAATAACTGTCTTTTATCTTATCCTATTATCAAATCAGATTTTTGAATGCATAATGTTTAAAACTGAATCGTAGGTAACGCCAGATTCATTGCCATAAGCCAATTAGTAAGCTCTGATATTTCCTGCAATGATATGGCATTGAAAGCAAGTTAGTTCGTCTACTTTCAGCAAAACTGAATCCAAAAGGTTTTATTTGGGCAAGAAAAATTAAATATAACATAAACATTTAGAACTCTACTTTGGTTGACGTTGTTGTTGCCTGTGGGGAAAAATGATTCCGCTATCTCACTTGTCTATATAATAGCATTAATATTTATTAAATCCTCAGCTGGCTTTCACCTAAGAGACCTAGGCGACAAAGACGGTTTGAAATCCAGAGTGAGAAAATAGGCTGACAACAAAATTTTTTGTAAATCTAGGTTATCTGTACCGACTAACAATCTTCTATTAAAATACAAATGATATACATTCAGGAATTATTTCAAAATTAAAAATACAAGGAAACATTATGGCAGTTCCTATTGTCTACTGTATTACCGCTAAAAGTTAACCCATAAATCACACATGTAAGGATGATACGAAAAAGTAAAATGATTCTTGCATAATATCGTTATTTATATTTCAAAGTGTTTTGGAAAAATTCAAGTAATGCTCAACGTGGAGAGTAATGTTGAACACAACTAGGGCAGAGAAAGGGGGACCAGGTTCTCTGCCGAAATTAATATTGCATCTTACAAAAGAAAATACTTTACTACAAACGCTTTCAAATAAGCACTCCTTTTAAAGTAATTAAAATCAAGTTCACGATAAAAGCCTTGCACTTGAAGATACAAATTCACACAAACTATCGGAGTAAATGTTCAGTCAAGTACATATTTCTCTTCCTGCCCTTTCACATTATGGGTGATGGCATATACCTGTGACCTAGGCAAGTCTAAGAGTTTAAGTCAAGGGGTATTTTGGTGAATGGAATATTGCACGACGTTGGAGAAAAGGTAGGAGAAAATGTAGCAGAAAAAGAGGCAATGAAGACAGAAGAGAAAAAAAGAAAGGAATGGAGTATAAAAGGAAGTAAACAAGGAAGCCAATGAAAGTGAAGATACTGTATGGGAGAAAGAAGGGGTGGAGAAGGGAAAAGAACACACAGAGCAAACACTAAGATTGATCTATTACTACATCATCAAAGTTTGAAATACGCTGACTACGATAGCAATTCTTACGTTCTGGAGTCTTGACTTCCATTGTTTTTGAGGTTTTTACTGTAAATTTAACTTCCGCATAATGGCGCACAGTTGACTCTGGTTGACGTCGAAGAATATACGTTTCATCACCATCTTGTTTGGTTGTAGTCTCTTTTGTAACCAGCTCTATATCTACATTAGGTTCGTTTGTTCTCGTTTCTGTTCTTTCTTCTATTACAGACTCGAAGGTATGCTGAGGTAGGGTCTCAACAGATCGTACCTCTGTGCTTTCCATTATTTCTTCTTCTACAAATGTATCCGGATGACTACAAACTCCAATCATTGGTGAGCTCATCACAACAGTTTCTTGAACGACTTTATTTGTGACTACCGGTTTCATTTGTGTTTGCTCATGAGCAATCTTAACCTTCACTGACAAGTCTTTCTCAGCTTTTTTCACCTTTTCCTCTAGTTCATCCCACCGCTTATAAATCTGTTGCTCGTAAGGTTGGACCAGTTGAAGGTTACCACGCGATGCTATATCGTCACCTACCGATTTTAGGTAATCTAGCCTGGCTTCATTGCTTTCCATTTCCAACTTGAGTCGCTGTCGAATAAAAGACGTTTGACTTATTGATTATTTCTTCACAATGTGCAAAATATAAATATAAATATGAGCTACAAGTGCACAGACATACGCTAGGATACACACAGATATACGCTAGGTTACATCCATTGTATGCCTGATTATCTTTAAATACGTGAAATATTTAGTTGCACAAGGAATGTAATTCCTCAGATTCCTCACATTTACTGCGTGTATATATATATATATATATATATATATATATATATATATATATATATATATATATATATATATATATACGTTAAATGTAAAGGATTTCATAAAAATTCATTTAAGGTTTTTTCGGACGACACTCCACTTTACCATTGCGATTACCTTGAGACGGCCATTTAGACAGCCACACATATACACACACGTTGTATAAAATATTTGCTATAAAGAGTTTCAAGATCGTTGCAATACATATGGGCTACAAGCCAGTGTTTTGCCATCAAAGTATCTTAAATCTCGCATGGTTTCGCATCCTTGAAATGATGCTTTGCAAAGCATATCTGTATCCGTGTTTGTTAGATCAAAAACAACTCACAGACTTGCACAATAACACGATGCATACTACCTCTACAGGTGTTTCTCGCCACAATAAGTTTTATGTCTTAACTTAACAAACTGAGAAGTTGTTTATAGTTAAACAATTACTGCAGTTAAAACTGTTTGTAAGAAATAACTGTAAAAAATAATTACATTTGTGGTCTTTAGACATGTATGATATCTGCTATGAACTTGTGCAGAAGCTTATGACCCGCTTATTATTACAACTCAGCTCACAATTACTTACATCTATAGCATGGGATGGCAAAGTTTCTTCCTGCATTGTGAACGTCAGTTACAAACAAAAACTTAAATATTTTATTAACATATGCAGAACAATGACAACTTGTTGGGGAAGGGGGGGTAATAAGTATTTGCACAATCGACTCTGTTTTAATGGTGTACAGCTATTACTTGACATTAACATCTTATATCGTTGTCCAGCGTCATTTTTAATGTTCGTAAACAGTAAACAGTAAGAATTCTTTTAAGATCTTAGTGCAGATAGACAAAAGGGGCAAACCTTCTCTGCTTCAAGGTTACTAAATGCATTTTATTGCTAATTCAAAAAAACACAACAAAATCTGGTAATGACACTACTAACAAAAACGTTTCATTTTTTATCCAATTCTAATTAAGAAGAACTAGCAGAGGGCAATTTATCCTTGTATTTAAATAAAGGTTTAAAGAATTCCACTGTTGGTAACAGTAACCTTCTTTAGCTCTGAAGACTAATTTTTTACACGAACACCCAGTCACACTCGCCGTTCTTCTTATGAGACAAATGAAAGTAAAAAACCGGGAAATGCTTATTGGATCACCTTCAAAAAAAGTAGAGGATTTATTTCAGTCTGTTTCGAGGTACGGTAAATATTCCGTAAAATATTCTCATATTCTTAAGATTTGATTGCAATTCTGCCTACCTTGACTTCATCCTGATCCTGCTCTATATCGCGCTTTGTTGTCTTTCTACCCAATGCACTTACGCTTTGATCAGTATCATCAATCCAAGCGTTTAGATCATCGACACTTTTTTCAAAGTCATCAATCTGTCTTCTCCACCTTTCAAGTGCTTCCACTCTTTCTCGCGTTTCTTTTGATAATTCCAACCAAACTTCATATAGGTCAAATGTTCTTTTTTCCAGTGATTGAAAAGCAGGAGAATCGGACTTAGCAACCAATTCCTTTGATTCCGTTTTAAGTTTTTCCACAGCAACCGCATGTGCATTCAAATCATCAATTATAACCTATGAAGCAAAACGGATAAAACTAATGACTGAAATCTTGCCGAGGAAAAAAACCCATGTCGTTGCCCACTAAATAAATCACCCTGATTAACAGAAAAGAGCTGGTCATTGTAAATCCAGCATACATAATTTTATGTCTCGAGTAAGATCAAATCACATGTTCTTCACTTCGCAGTGCACTAAGGCACCAAGCCGGCAACTTAACCTCGGTCTATACCAACAGATATAGTCGAGGGAAGGCTTATGGTATCTTCCTTGCACAATAAGTACTATTTCTGTAATACATATATACCAGTATCGAAGTAATTATTAGCTATCGACAGTGCTCAATAATATATATTCTCCTCTCTTCTTGTTTTGTTTAGTTGACGATTATGAAAACATGAAACTGATAGTTATAAACTAGGTTTTGATTTTTTGTCGTTCACCATATATATATATATATATATATATATATATGTGTGTGTGTGTGTGTGTGTGTGTGTGTGTATATGTGTGTGCACTTAAAAGTGATAATTGTAGTCATGTGGGCAGTACCCTATCATTCCGTACAGGTGCTGGGTTAACGAGGGTTGTACATAAATGGTACACCCGAAAGGTCAGGCTGAGACGTCCGAATTCCAGGAAAACGTTGTGCTAAGAAGGGTGACTTTGTAAACCTTGTAAAACAACATTCCACTGAAAAACACCATCTGATTACTAAAATCCATGGTGAAAAATGGTATCAAAGCAAGAATTCATGAAAGTTGCAGGTGAAAGGAGCCTTCAAATATCCCAAAATCGGAGAGAGAAATAACTTTTGTGCCTGATTTGACCGGCTAAACAAGGGGAAAAGTTCTCTCGTTGTATCCACTGTATTACCCAATTTCCACGAGTAAAGAAGCCACATAACAAATATANATATATATATATATATATATATATATATATGTGTGTGTGTGTGTGTGTGTGTGTGTGTGTGTATGTGTGTGCACTTAAAAGTGATAATTGTAGTCATGTGGGCAGTACCCTATCATTCCGTACAGGTGCTGGGTTAACGAGGGTTGTACATAAATGGTACACCCGAAAGGTCAGGCTGAGACGTCCGAATTCCAGGAAAACGTTGTGCTAAGAAGGGTGACTTTGTAAACCTTGTAAAACAACATTCCACTGAAAAACACCATCTGATTACTAAAATCCATGGTGAAAAATGGTATCAAAGCAAGAATTCATGAAAGTTGCAGGTGAAAGGAGCCTTCAAATATCCCAAAATCGGAGAGAGAAATAACTTTTGTGCCTGATTTGACCGGCTAAACAAGGGGAAAAGTTCTCTCGTTGTATCCACTGTATTACCCAATTTCCACGAGTAAAGAAGCCACATAACAAATATAACACTTGAACCTACCTTGGTATTTTCGATCTCTGCATCGGGGTTTTCAGGCATGCGCTCCAGAACGCTCGACTGCAACTGTCGGTTAACTCCTTTTGCCCATTGTTCCAGAGTTTCCATTTCTTTATAAATGTTTTCTGCTAAGGTTGAAACTTCTTTAAGTGCCTATCAACGAAAAATTTACAAAAACCAATCTGTAAAATACTATGTGTTCTACCGATATTTCACACTATATGGAAAAAAAATATTTATACTTTCATTCAGGGTACCACATGCGTTATACCTTTCCGAGAGGGGCTTTCCATATAAGTAAAATAACCAGAGAGACAACGGTGTTTCGAAGAAAAACGAATACCACCCCCCTTCCCATCCTTCCTGGATCGGTGAATAAACTTGTATTTGCGTTCTAAATGAAAATGTTAATGATGACAATAAGTTAATTATTCCTGAATATTATACATTTTCTTTCATAACATTTATGTTTGCGTATACCTTCTTGATTCTTAGTAGAATAAAAATCAGTGTTCTGTTGAACAAGTTCGTGAGATAATTGGGATGCTGTGAGAATTTTGGATCTCGCAAAACCAGCATTTTGGGAATGAGGAAAGTTGCCGCATGAAAAAGATAACAGGGGGAAAACAAGCAAGTAACTAAAGCTCGGTTAAGACTGCGGCAAAATGACAATGTGACGTGCAAGGTGCTATGTATGAAGATAGCTGAAAAATTCAGACCAGGTAGAGAATCCAAGCCAAACCGCAAAAAATGACGAATACGATAGATAACAGGGTTTGAAAAGGAATGTAGAAGGAGTGAAAAAAGAAACTTGCTTACTACATCGCAAAAGGAAAATGTTGAGTGGAGTAAATAAGTTTTGCCAACCCATTCCCTCGCCTTCTCCCCTCTCCTTGTTGACAATATACAACCCATCTCCAAGAAATCAAATTATTTCTACATGGGAGGAGACACCTTACTGCCTTGACCTTATCCACAACTATAAACCATCAAGTAGTCCTGCGAAACTGCTTCGTACTTTACACTTTCATTGGACAAACTCTGGTGAAGCACTGGCGAACCATTCGCTATAGCTCCACATAAAAAGGTAAAATACCCAATCACACATAAAACACATTTGGTGATTTA
>RDPX01000177.1:13646-28646 GCA_003991215.1 Morbakka virulenta | reverse complement strand
TAATAAAAATAGTTTATTTCATTGTTCATATGTTATGTCCCCACTACATACAATAAGATATTTATTACGACACGGAATTGTCTTTCCATTTCGTAATAAATACCCTTATTACGTAAAATCATTAACAACACAAATTCTAACAAAAAACTCGAGCCCAACAAAATGTTTATTATATGTAGCGTTCATAACGTGTAGCATTAACACCAGGGCAAACTTTTCCAGAGGTGTTCACTACGAAGTAGCATGAAGCAAAAAAAACTCCTAGGTAAATATTTGGAACCAGCAGAGATGTACATTTTTAGGCTGTCCAGTATATTGTAGCGTTTTCTTTTCAATAATCTACTTTACATATATACCTATCTTGTAAGGTTTTTTTAAAAAAAAGATTAAAATCCTTCTCACAATGATCTCTGTGTAAACCCAATGATCTGTATGTCAACTATCTATGTTAACTTTATGTTAACCCATGGTGCATTTGTTTCCCACTTCAAAACCTGTCTTTATTCTTACTTATTAATGGATGGTAACTTCAATTTTATCTAGTGTCAACCACTACCAAGAGTAAATTTTAAAAATCAATGCCAAAGCACTCTACATCGAAAAGAATTATGTTTAACCAAACGGCCAAACATACCGTGAAACACATGAAATGTCTCCTGTTGTTCAATACGGAGAAAAAAGAGTAATATGACATCCAAAACGAAACTACAAATGAATTACTTACCATTTCTTTTTCCTCCAGTATACGTAACAATTTTGTATATTCTTCATCCACTTCGTCGATACTTCTTTTTACCCCACCTTGGTCGTGTGCAGTTTTAACACTGAGGTCATTGCCAAGGTTCCTCAGGTCTTCTATTTCTGTATGAATTGACTGACTATTTGCACGTATTTCCTAGAAAGAGGGTAGAAATAGCATCACACATCACAGCCAAAAATTATGTACCTCCATATACCAACAAGGTAACAACAAACGAATTCCTCAAACTCGAACTTCACCAGAACAGAAATTCGGTTAAACCATCCAGCCCACACAGATTAAACTTGAAAAATACGCGGTGAACATCATAAGCTCTTTTTACGAAAAGGATAACGGGGAGCGCTAAGCTCTCAATTATGACGTTGGCCTTGTGATTCAGTTCAACTTGTGTTGGAAATAAGCTACTAACTGGGTAATTCATTTCAATTTGTAGCAAAAGTTCATTGCATTGAGTTTTGTTTGTTTGATTGTCAATACATTTGACAATGGACAGATACTTAAAACCCATGAGATGGTTATGATTATATCCAGCCATAATATAATTGTGCAAATATCGTATATGAATGACTTAATCGCCTTACCTAGCATCTGGTTCTAAATAGACAGAGTCGGAATTATCTTACTTTTTATGAAAGTAGAGATTGAGCATAAAATTGGGTCTTTTTATTAATATGCGTGCGTAAATAATCTTTTAAGAAGCCCAACCCATTTATAATATATATGTACCCGAGAAAAAAATTAAAAATAAATACTGAGGTTATACATTTGATAAAATTCATGTCTGTTTAGTTCACTGTGTCCTGTTTTCCCCATTTACTAAATTAATTTTAATAAAGTAAAAGGATTTCCGAATACAAACTTTACATTTTGATCGTATAGTCATACATACATACATACATACATACATACATACATACATACATACATACATACATACATACATACATACATACATACATAAATACATACACACAAACATACATACCTACATACATACATACATACATACATACATACATACATACATACATAAATACATACACACAAACATACATACCTACATACATACATTCATATATATATATATATATATATACATACATACATACATACATACATTACATACATACATAAAAACATACATACATACATACATACATACATACATACATACATACATACATACATACATACATACATACACACACACACACATACATACATTGTAATAAACATGGCAATAAAAATTTCACACTGTCAATTGTCAAAAACCTAAGTAACATATATATATATATATATATATATATATTGCTATTTTTCATGCACTCTTGTAAATCTTTTTGGTTCTCAATTTCGCCTTGTGGCTTGCTCTTCATTTTGCTCATGAAATGCGGTAGGTGTAACATACACTTAAGGTAATAATGAAAACCCAAAACTCAAGTTGTGTTTATAACTTCAGTGGACTGACCCTTCATGAGATAAAAGCGCCAGATGACTCCAAATAAATCTGTCTCGTCAGGTGGCTGTTTATCTAAATACATGACAGATCACTAACTAAATTTTAAGGTAAAAATATGAACAACAAAACAAGAATATTGGTAAACCATGTAAAAACATACCCGTTGAAGAAAATATTGACATACAAGTTAACAAATGGGTGAGCCACTTCGTTATTTACAGATTAAAAACGGCGCTACAAAATGCACACAAACCAATACTAAACAATCGGCAAACAAGCTAAACTCAAATGTTCAGATTTCCGTTTGATCTTAATCCTAAGAATTATCGACTAGAAGAATAGGTCTTAAATGGTCTAATATGCGACCATTTAAAATATTCCATCTTTGTAAATAGCTTGAAGATAATATCACATCCTGTCAAAATTGGACTTCCACTGCAGACACTTATCTTTTTTCAAATTAGGATGTTGGTTAGGAAAAGTGATGCACGAAAATCGAACTAACATATCATACAACCTAAAACATGTCGCACACTGCCTTCTCTTTAATTACTACATTCTCTCGAAACGCTCAATTTTGCCCTGTTAGAATATTCGCATTTAGTATGAAGACAATATTTCCCAATTCTGCTTGGTTGTGTCTGTAAAAACCTGAACTTATTAGCAGTGGTCAAATGGCAGTACGCAAAGTATGACGAGGTACCTGGTGTGACTAATAATTCAATTCCTTGAATAATATTGTGTCAAATATTCGTCACTCTTACTTTAATATTTTTCTGGTTACAAACTCTAAAGTGTCTTCACTATTCGTTTACCCTTGGCTTGATTAAAAATTGAAGCACAGTGCGGTGTGAAAAATCCTTAAAACTGCGACTAATTTAAACCTTAGAAATTAATCTACAAAGGAAAACTATATTTTAGCTCTGTATGATCGGGTGTATGTAAGATAAGAATTGTATCATTCTCAAAAGCTAAGAAAGTGAGGCACATAACAGGGCAAGTGGGTGAAGATAAACATGGGTATTTCTTGATCGAAAAGTGAAGTGCCAAAAAATTAAAATTCTATGTATTAGCTATTTCATGAGGAATCAAATCAACCAAACATGAATTCACACGATGCGTTGGAAAGCAAGGTCTGAAAAATCATGGCATGAATAATACGAATTAGAGGGTGGTCTCTTTCGTTGCTGGGGCATCCATTGTTTTACTTTTTATGTTGTTGATTTAACATCAAACTCTGACCATTTTTCAATATTTCCCCATTTACTATTTAAAGTTCTGTACATTAATATTTAATGACATTTTTTATAACAAATGAAAAATAAAGAAAATAAAGTCACCGCGCCATATATAAATGTAATGAAAGTACGAACTAAGCTTATTGGGTCACACATCCAGCCCAGAACAACATAAAACTAAAACTGATGCTATTCATTAATAATAAGCAAACAAGAGTATTGGCATAAAAATAATAAGTTTATACCTAAACAATACTTAAACCATTTCATTATCGTCTTATTTAACAACTCTGTAATTTATTTCTTTTACCGGAAATTCTCTTTATCTCCGTATAAAAAAAGAACAACAACTGGATAGTTTAAATAGGGTTGAAATATGCAATGATGATAAAATTTGTTATTTTAAAAAGCAGTAACAAATACAGCCGTCGTAGACAGTCAATGAGGGAATTGGCATGCTGATTCATAACAAATTACTAAACATATCTTGTCTAAAATCTGTTTAGCAATAGCCCTGTAAAAATGAATGAAGTTACCAAATCTTTTATAATATTGCCGATCTGTTAGCTCTTGCTTGATTAAGGTTGATATTTTGTTTTAAAAATCTGTCTACTAATCCTCGATAAAGTGTCAAACTTAAAAGCGGACAAAGTAGCATGTATTCTTGTGTTTTATACAATCGTTGGCTTCTATGTTTCATGTGTTCTCTTTTTCATGTATTTGTGACGAGCGAGTTATACTTTTCATAAAAACTGAGGGTAGAATACACCCAGATCGTACCATCACTACAGGGGATTTGCTCCTAGGTAGCTTCATGACAACAGGATGACATAGAGAAAGGCGGGGTCAAAGCTTTAGAATTCTGTGCAACGTCATTAATTGTCCCTAATATCTGCTAATCAGCTAATTGTGAAGGAAGGATAAAAAGCGTAAAAATTATAAAACCCTTTTAAAAAGATATTTGAAGAAATCGAGCAAGTCCGTATTGAATGGTACAGAAAAGGGCTTGCTTTGAAAGACAAAAGGTCGAATGACTAAAATGTCGAAGGAACAAATGGTCAAACGGTCAGTCTACAGTGTCGTGTGGGTGCCTCTCCCAAGGGTCGTAAGATGACCAGTGAGAACTTGTCCTTCCATTTCAACAAGTCATCTATCCGTAAGTAACAAATTCAACTCTGGTAAAACTCCACCCTCACTAATAAATCACTCTGTACCCGTTCAGTTTCAAAAGAAATTAAACTAAAAGGTCTGTCCAGAATAAAAAATCTTTTGCTGATTTTTACTGATCATTAATCCTTCCAAATCCATTGAATTTCAAAATATGTACGAAATGCTTTTTAGCAAGCAATATAGTGCCATATTGAATCTGTAGGTTTCTGATTAGCCTGATCATCCAAGCTGTTCAATACCCACGAAAAAACCCCACTACTTTTATATGTATAACTATTCATGAATTTTAATCTTAAAGAAAGTTACGATAGGGAATTCAGGTTCATACGTAGTTCCAAAGCCAGTTCAACACTTAGTTTAGTTCATTATTTTCTAATAGCCTCATCCTTTACAAAAACTTTACAAAACTTAATCACATGTCGTTTAGGTGCTACCTATGGGTGGCAAACAGAAAAAAAGTCAAATTCACTTCTCTTGCACGTGCAACAAGAGATAAATCATGTTTATCCAAGCCATTCATATCTAAGAAAAACGAAGTCGTTGCAAAGGCTAAATAAATTCCCAACCAATATTAACCATCAAAGAGTGATATTATCACTGTCGTTGTGTGGTTGCAAACTGCAGCTAGGAAGCTCTTTACTAACTTACGAGAGAAAAATTACACCCTGTAAAACCTCAGCCCCGTCTTTCAAGGCTCCCTTGACAATAACAAGTCAAGACCTTTCACCTACCTGGCTCGTTTTCCCAAGATTTCCGAAGAAAAACAAAATTAAATAGTCATTTCACAGGAGGCGAAGCTTAGTCACAACTGTGGTTACATGGCAAGAAAATAATTGCAGCAATAAAATGGTTTAAAGTAATAAAGTGGAAAGCAACACAGAACCCATCGAGTGTGAGGCTTTACAAACAAACCGTCCACTGAGTGGAAGGTATCCTTCAAGCAACTGTACAAAAAGCCAGTGCCTATGGCTTTAAGAACATGTGCTAATCAACTACACTTTCGGCGGTACAACCTCCAAAAGCATCTTCTTTTCACAACTTAACCTTTGACATAACTGCACCACTCTTTCGTTAAATACCCCACCCATTGCAGATAGCTCAGGTACCACAGATATAAAAAACTTTTTCATTAGGAGGGAGTTTCCTTTCTTTTCCTTTCACGGTCTATTAACACATTGACTGCCAGTGCTAATTCCATGATTCTCTCCCCAGCGCTATAAAAAAGGGGCTATGAAAAAGGGGCTATGAAAAAGGGGCTATGAAAAAGGGGCTCCCCGTTAATCTACAAGTTATTACTTGGCCTTTCTATCGTAAATAAAACGGCAAAGTAAATCAAAACTGCCAACCACGAATATATCCGATATTGGCTGGTGAGTAGCAAAAACACTTCTTCTCAAGTTATGCAAACTCTGGTGACAGAGAAGGTGCAAATATTGCTTGGGTGTGCGGAAAGTGAATAAACTGTGACAGTACGACTGCCCTACTGCAATGAACAACCGGCTTTATGAGCAAAAAGATTGTTTCAGACTTCGTTATTTAGGCATTGACGAGCAAGAATAAATTCATGAGCAAGTGAAGAAAATAGCTAAAGAATGATTTTCAAATAAAAATTGTTCGAGTTAAAGAAGAACGACTCATCTATTCACTCTTTTTCAAACAGGAAGACAAAAGACATAGATTAAAATGACATTTTTCTCGATTATATTCTTCTAATTAAATTTGCTATTCATCTTTGAATATATTGAAGAACCTCTCCAGCTTCCATTCCATTCAATCAGAGGAAGTAAAAATTCACTACCTCTTTGTTAGTTGGATCTCCACTTGCCACCGTAATTTTACAGTATTATTCTGTTTCTTTATCTAAAATTTTGATTTACCTCAAAACATCAGTGGTACAGAAGGTTGGAGTCAAAAAATCCCAAAAATCCAGTGACATCTTGAAAATTATCATGCGACAAAAAATCATTTTAAGTTTCTTTTCGTGACTGGCAGCATCTGGGGTCTTGAAAACACAGGATTCTTTATGCTTTTAGTAATTACTTTGAAAACGGGGGGAAAAATCATTTCTACAAAGTACATTTTGTACCTTTTTCACTGAAAAATTACGAAAAAGTATGTCATGAATTTATTTGTGACTGGGAAAATCTGGTGCAACAGCCATTATGGAAATATCCGTGATTGGCATTTAACGTGCTAATACAATTCACATTGTAATAAAAATAGTGCACTGTCGAGCCGGTCCTGGCTTGATAGTTTAATTTTTTTTAAAAAAATACCACCCTTGTTTGAAACTAAAGCACAATTAGCAACAACAAAATACCCTTCAGAGATTTCCTTTAATAATAATGTAAGTAAATTTCGCTGCTGAGAATGGATAGGTTATGATACTGTGGTCTCAGTTTATGTAATATGACAAGCCGCATAGTTGAACCCTTATCCTACAAAATCACTGTAAACAACTCCAACAACGAAGTAATTCTATTAGATCTAAAACTGCAGGCACTCATTCTATGATGTATTTCCTGCGTATGATACACAAAGGAAATAAATTTTGCATGAGGTGTAGTATTGCTTGTATCATAGACTATTATTTATACTGGTAAATGTTTCCATTGATATTCCTTCTTTAATTCTAGTTTCTTAATAAAGTACACCTTTAAGAAGCACCGAAGGTATTTATTGCAAACTGCTTTTTTTTCTTTTCTGTGAACCTAAAACCATTTCCGAGCGTATCATTTTTGAGCTTATGACTTCTGTCCCTCCCGACCATTTTTCGAAACATATATAGAAACGCAACGATATAGAAAGGCAACGATATAGAAATGCAACGATGACCTTTGACAAATAGACAAATATGTGCAGTGCTTTAAGGACCGTGGCGTGACCAGAACCATTTAACCCTTGCATGGAATTCCGATAACATACCACTTAATCACTGTCGCAGTTGAACTGATGAAAATTTACTTGCGTGTACACAAGATTTTCTTAAGCTTTTGCCATAGCGATATGATTGTCAAAGTTCTTGGACCATGTGAATTCATACTTAATCTAATCTGAAGTTGTGAATTACTAAAATGGAATACATCTTACTACAAAAATCTGACTTTATTCTACCTATTACTGCCGATAGTAAAGACAAAAAAAAATCAAAATCTATCGTGAAATGGTAAGAAATTTCAATGGTTTTAGGAATGCTGCTTAAGAGCGATGCCTATTATGTACTGAAGTAGTAACAGTGGTTACAAACACACAATAACCGATATGTCAACCTTACTTAAAAGCTTAAGACAGTCAAGAGTTCTAATGGTGATGATTATGGCAATAATGAAAATGTCAAGTTTTTTAGCTGGCGATTCCAGATAAATTCTAGCTTTAATAGTTCTTTCTTAACTCAGGACTGCTTGGTCCTATTTTAAACATGAATTATGAGCTCTTATCTTCTGCTCCCCAATGGGAAAAACTAACAGTGTTTTAGCTCAGCACACACCATAATCAGTTGGTTTGTCAGTACCTTTGTATTTGATGTCACCAAAAGCAAATTCAATGGATTTTGCACATAGGTCTCACTAGGCGTTCCTGGAGCCGGAGAGGACATGGGTCACCTCCTTGTTATCATATTAAACACCAGTGCTGCAGTGTTGTACAGGTATGTATGTGCGTTGGTAGGCATTTATTGGCACAAAAAAAATTCTAATATAACTACGCTTTTTACAACTGTAAAAAAAGGGATTTACAACTTCTATTTACCCCAATGCTTTCCAAAGAACACTTCACATCATAAGGTTCAGGAGAATCCATTTTCACTTTCCGAACCTTCCTTTTGATGTTATCAATGTGTGACAACACGTTTCCATGCAGAGAAAAGAACTTTCCTTCCAGGTCTTTAAGCGGCTGTAGCTTGGTATCTTCAAACAGCTTCAAAATGACAGGCCACTGTGCATGAATATCTTCAAGACGATCTGCAAGGGGTCGGTGAGATTCTGGTTTGCTTGTTTCCAGCAGCTCTTTAACTGTTTTGTCAGCAGAGAGTAATAAAGCTTCGTTCATAGATATTTCCTCTTTAAATCCCTAAAACAACACAAAAATTATAATTACAGCCCTGTAACAATTCTACCTGCCGTTGAAGGTGGGAAAAATACGCACTGGAAGAAATACCGAAAAACTACAAGCTTACACATTCTGAAATCTTAACTAATTCTGACATCTTGTCGTTGTTTACCTTAGCCATTAAAAAATGGAACATTTTATTCATGTTAGGGACGCATTTGTTAGAAGGAGTAAATGAGGGTATTTAAAAAAACTAAAAATTATTTTAAAAAATTAACAATAGCAAAACCTTCCTTGAAAAGGTATTAGTAATGCGGAATGTAACCCACAGAAAAAAACTTTTCGAAAAGGAAATATTCATTCACAGTACAATGAAACTAAGTAGCATGAAAACTGGCACGAAAGGAGAATATCTGACAACATATGCACAAAATATCTTGACCGACACATCAGTTCTGTATTGCTGATTTTAAGAACTCGTCCAAAAGAGTACATACGATTTTTCCGATTTGTGATAAAATTTGGTGTTTTTAAAGATCAAAGTTAAACCAACCCTGTCATTACCACATTAATATCACAAAAATTCATATAAATAAAAAACAAGCCCATAAATACCATAAATAAACATATTTACACAAAAACAAAAAAAATTAATTAATAAATAAATGGAAAAAAACTAATAGAAATATATAAATACTTTATTTATTCCCATCGATTACCTCATTGAATCCACTATTGTCTACGGTATGACTCTGTAGTTTTTCCTTTAGCAGGGTTTCTGACTTCTTAAGCCATTCAGACAACGTAACCAAATCCTTGTCGAGCTGTTCACGCTTCATTAGTTCACCTTCCAGAATGTAGCGCACCTTTTCACCTCGTCCCTGCGTATCTACTAACCTTGATTTAAATTCTTCATGGATAATTCGTGCTGCTTTCACACCAACCATTCCTTTCAATATGATGGTGACAATATTATCGATGTTCTTGACTTTTTCGGAGCTTAAAAGGTCATAGTAACAGATAAGTTTCTATAAATAAATAAAAACGTTATAAAAAAATTACCGCGGTTCTTTTCCCTTATATGTGCTGTCAAGTATAACATATTCCACCATACAAAAAATTGCTGTGAACATTTTCTCATTGGCTGTGCGACAACACTTCTAACAAAATAAGTGACTACAGTATAACTAACCATCAGCCGTTTTACAAGTTGTGATGACACCTTAATAAATATAAATCGCAGGATCGGGTCAATTCAGGTACAAGAAGGGCATAAGGCTCGCACAACTGGACATTTTTTCTCCACCTGTCTTCAGCCTATTATTTGTATAGGGCAAGAAAGTACACGTCCCGTCTATTATCACCATTTTATACTAAAAAAGAACCAATTTTGTCCTCGTAAAATAATGTCTGAAACTTGCCTCATTTATAACAAAATATCTTCAGGCTCTTACAGAGATACTAACTAATATGAATACCGAAAACGTTATTTCTGCATCAAGTAGGATTCAAAACACAAGGCCCTTGCTATAACATAACGCCGCCCAACTGAGTTGACAATCCATACCAACAATTCAAGCAGTGTCAGGAATTATTTACTATCTCTTTGTCGTAATGTTCCTGAACTTTGAGGGCAATTAAGCGTGTTAATACGCATACGAATGCTCAGTAAGGGAGGTCCAGACTTCTCTCGCTATCTCTGTAACAAGGTTAACGGTCCTCCCCTAAATAAGCTAGTAATATAAGGACTGGAAATGTAACATCCATCAATACCTGAAGACAATTTTGAAGCTCTGTCTTGTCACTATCAAGTGCATCTGACGACTTCGTGATACACTCATCCAACTCTTCCATCACCTTGTACATTTCTTGAGTCAATGAATCTAATGTTTGCAAATTAGTCAGGCTATCGGCTAGTTGCTTCTCAATATTCTGAAGAGAAGTTTCTACAGAACTAAACAAGACTTTAACCTCGTCAATCTCGTGTTTTAATGCATCGGGTTCTCCATCGCTTTGACCAGCCATTATTTCTTTCGAGTTATCACTGTAGTGCTTTATTAAGTCCTCTGTTTTCTCCAAATTTTTTCTAACCTCCTACAAACAAAAGGCAAGTATAACTATTAACAATCTGGGATTCAATTAAGGCCAAACTAGCAGAATCATCTAAGACATAAAGCAGAAACCGCATGTCAAAAACGAAAGGTACCTTTATCTTTATATACACAACCTTTTCTTCAATCAAAATCCTACAGAATGAAAGTCTGACAGTAGAATTATGTAGGCGATTTTAGAAATGCGGCTGATGGATAACTATCACAACCAGATCAACCTCATCATATGCATTTATCTACAGTACTACAATCAATCCTTGTAACAACCATCCGTAGTAGAAGTACCAAAATGTACTGACATGTCTATTTCAAGGCCGTTTGCGGTAAGACTACTGAATTTTCATAAAGACTTGCCTTCTTATCGATTGAGCATAGGAAACAAGAATACAATCAAATTTAATGCTTAACACAAAGGAATTAGCGTAAGCACAAGTCTTCACATTACCTTTATCGGGTTTCAAGGGTCACGTAAAGCGTTGATTGCAGTTCAGAGCAAATCTTCTGACA
This sequence comes from Morbakka virulenta, assembly GCA_003991215.1. NCBI lineage: Eukaryota > Metazoa > Cnidaria > Cubozoa > Carybdeida > Carukiidae > Morbakka > Morbakka virulenta. The sequence goes on along the minus strand of RDPX01000177.1, from coordinate 17,354 downwards.
ACCATGAATACTATACTCACTGATGACTTAAATACAATAGCTGCATGTTATTCGTTAACAAAATTACTCTGTACTATAACTTAAACTATTAAGAGAAAAATTTTACTCCTTTTTCCTAATCTAGATGAATTATGTGGTGCTGAGATCCTAACACTACTGGGCTTTGGTGTAAGGGAGTTGAGGTTTGTCTGCAAGGCCTGAAACCCTTTTTTCCCAAGGTGCTACTCGTCTGCGGATTATTCGTCTTCAATTCATTGCATTATTTATTTCTTTTTTTAAAGGTTTATCGTCTTCTTTTCACGGGACAAACATTAATAAGAGTATTATTGAACATAGCGTTGTACATATAAATATAAGTTCTCATTCTGTAAAAATCCTGTACTTGATGATAAACACATTATTTTAAATTTCGTTTACTTTTCACTTTATGGTTTTGTCCTTTGCCAGCAGTATTCCCAATGTTTTGGCCGCTAAACAAAGTCCAGGACCAATTATATTAAAATATATTGATCAGGCAATAAAAATAACTTTTTCGTCGTACATACGTTACATAAATTGTGGAATTAAACTTCGACTTGAATAAAATTACAGCTCTGTTTCTTGAATTAAAACAATATGCTTCCCTCTGCTGTACAAAATATCTGGCAAGTCAAAGTCATTTTCACACTTAATTCAAACAAAATGCCCTTTAAGGTCTATTTTCTGACAGATTAATTGTTGATTTTATGACAGATTTAGTTCACTGCAGTAAATTGTATCTTGTGCATAGAACTGCTAGTTCTGTGTGCAATGGCTGTCTTCTTGGACACTGTGGCCGTGCGGTTTTAAAGTTTCTTACCAGTTGATATGTACCAATATGATACTGACAGTCTAATATAACACAATACAGCAGCATTTTAAATCAAGTGGTAAAACCTACCTATCAGAACGCACCCGTCACTGACTGAAATTGTAAGCTCATGCCCTTTCAAATTGGGCTTAAATCTAAATTTGCCAACAATTCCATACATGATAGAGTGCAGAACCTACAAGAATAGTCGCTTCATCACACGTTCATAATCTGGCTACCAGAGAATAAAAATCCTTTATATGCCTCTTCTCATCTTAAAAAAAGACATTTTGCGATGACACAGTGAAACCAGCGAGCAAATTAACTTATTCCACCTGGAGTATTTAGCCTGTTTAGTGAGTTTTGTTTATCTGGTACAATTAACCTTTTTGTATATTAAACAATTCAGCTCATTTACTCCATATGTTTTGGGGTGGGAAAGGAAATTTTCCCTGAAACGGAACGGTTTTTCAAAGATCTTCTTTATTACTCTTCATTACCAGAATACCAGAACAAAGTAAAAAGAGAAAAGTAGCTACATGCATTAATTATAAAGCTCCAACATAAAGCAATGTAGAAAATAAACATGCGCTTGAAGCTCTGCATAATATCTAAACGATATAGATAGAGAAAAATACTTGTAACCTGGAAATGCAGCTTGAAGGATTTAAACGCAAAACCGCAATAAACTGCTTCTAACTTACAGCAAAATAAGTAAATCGTTTGTAAAACTATATACCAAGGAAGGGCTTAAAACACCATGGAGTATAGATAAGGTTGGTGAATGTGGAACAGTGAGGAAAAATTGCAATTCAGTACATATTACAATTAAAAACAAAAACAAAAAAAACCATAAAGACAGCAAATAAAAAATACAATAAAATACGTGCTATTATAAAAGATCAAAACAGCGACACAGAATATTTTTTGTTCATCAACGTGTACACACAAAAATATACCATTTACCTTATATTGCTCCACCTTGCTATAAACCGAATTAATGTCAATTGTTTCTAGCTTTTCATTATTGATCATAGTCACGATAGACTGCAAGTAACTTGTCGTCTCCTTTACCCCAGCATCAACTTCCTTGAAGCGAGTGAGTGCTAAACGCAAGTTTTGTTTTTCACGCTCTGTTTTAGCGACGATTTCCTCCCATCGTTGGTTCATCTCAGTAAGATTTTTCCGAAGTAACTCGGCATATTCGGTATTTGCTCGATTCATAACATATGTACATGTCTCGATAAGGGAATCTACTTTCTTTTGGACCGTTGTTATATCTGTCTGCAAGGCCTTAAAAGAAAAAGAAAACTGTATTCTCCTGCAAAAAGAATAGAATCGCAAAAGAATCCTTGTAAATTAACTAAACTATTTTTAGGTATCCATTAACACTTTTAATTATTCTCAAGTAATTTGAAATACATATTTTGTTTGCCTTGGTTTGGTGGGGGTTAGGGGTGAAATGAAAGTTATCTAGTTTTCATACAAGATCTTATGCATACCGCTTTTATGGAAGGTACGGTTAAGAGCTGTGGTCAGGGTCACAACTGCTACTGGTAACGTAATCCAGTATCATATTTTCCATGTTAGAGTTTTTGGCCACTACAAAAGGTACGCCGATCTACATTGGCATAGATGGGGAGGGTAAATACCAGCCCAGTAAGACGAAACACAAGACATATCAAGGGCGGATAAACTACAGAGGGTCAACCCCCAGCTAACTAAACATGGTGTCGTCATTAAAAAAAACCCTGGCGAACGCAAAGAGAAACCACCTCATTACCCTTTCCAAGAACGATCATGACGATGCACAATTTAAAGATATTAGGTAGCAAACACTTCAAAAATATCAGATAACAGCTTAATAGGGGTTGGCTTATTCGAAACTGATTCCTCACTCCTTAAGGCTGGCCATGTTCAGCAGGTAGTACCCGACCTCATCCAGTGATTGTATCCAACAAAAAGATAATCACAAACGATATTCCTGACCAAATGACTAAGCCTGGACAAATCGATCAAATTTCAATGCAAAAAAGCTTTGTAACCTTTGATGTATATATCCTCACGATCGACCATGGATTTTTCGAAGTTAAGGCTACTGCTAGTAACACTCACTTAGGAAGAATGGACTTTGACAACCATTTAGTGAACTGTTTTGTCAAAGAGTTTGAAAGGAATTAAAGAAGACCTGAGCACCAATAAGCGAGCTTTGCGTCGTCTTTGCACAGCTTGCGAACGAGACAAGCGAGCACTGTCTTCAAGTGCTCAGGAAAATGTTGAAATTGTAAAAAAATTGTACAAAAACAGAGGATGCCTCTTCTCGCCGTCTTTATTCAACTTGTATGAAAAAATGACTCTCGAGAGAACTAGAAAACCGGACTTTTCATGATTGAAAACAAAAGCAACAACGAAATAAAAAGTAGTCAAAGAACGCAAGAATAAAGGACTTATCATCCAATGCAAAAAAAAAATTATGATCGTGAGTGTAACATATAGTTCAAAGTGTAAATTTCAAATGGCTTACACCAACATTATGCAAGAAAAAAGGCTTAGCTACTTGGGCAGCAAGTTGACTGACAAAGGAAAGTGTAAGCTAGAAATCTAGAGATGCATTGCTTTAAAGAAAAATGCTTTTTAGCAAATAAAACTTTAAAGATCAAAAGGTGGCATTTAAAACAAAGAAATGATTGTTGACTTGTTATGTAATGTCCAATCTTCCATACACCAGTGAAGTGAGTGAGTAAGTGAGTGAGTGAGTGAGTGAGTGAGTGAGTGAGTGAGTGAGTGAGTGAGTGAGTGAGTGAGTGAGTGAGTGAGTGAGTGAGTGTGAGAGAGAGAGAGAGACTGAGCGAGTGAGTGAGAGAGAGTGAGTGAGTGAG
>RDPX01000176.1:1713518-1734676 GCA_003991215.1 Morbakka virulenta | reverse complement strand
CCCAAAGGTCCAACGACCATTATGAATGTTGTGGTCTTTGGCCTCACATCCTGTTGATTTCAATCTCTAGGTCTTTGTATTTTGCCAACTTTTCTGTTACATTGACAGAGATGTTCCTTTCAGATGGTATGACCATGTCTGTAAGGATGTATTCTTTGTTTGTCTTGTTCTTGATGACGATATCTGTCCTATTCGCTTTGATCTCTCTGTCTTTCTGTATGGGTATGCTCCATAGGATTGTGATCTCGTCGTTCTCTGTGACTGTGTTGGACTGATGTTCGTACCATTTGTCAACTGTTTTCATTTTGTATTCCCTGCAGATCTTCCAATGTAAGTAAGCTGCCGCCTTGTGTCTTTCGATGTACTCTATTTTTGCTCGCACTGCGCAGCCCAAAATGAAGTGTTCAATGACCTCCTCATAATTTCCACAGACCCTACACTGTGGGTCTGTTCCATCCTTGATGATGTGATGGTGGTAGGATCTTGTGGCCAAACTCTGGTCTTGTTCAGTGATGATTAGGCCTTCAGTCTCAACGTTTAGTCCGATGAATTTAAGCCACTTGTTGAGGTTATGCTTGGATCTTATGAAGCAGAGTGGAAAGGTTCCATTACTACTTTATACTCTTCCCTTGTCCATTTTTGTCTAGTTGACTTTGGCGGATTTTAGGGCCTTGCAGGAAGAAGGCCACTGTGAGGGGTGTCCTCAGCGCGGTAATCCTCTACTGGCCTGTTTGTTTCAGTGGCTGACCTTTCGATCCCGCCCTGGTTCCCTACCGGAGGTCGCGGTCCTTGTTGACCTGCGAGATGACCGATGCGGTATGATGATCTGGTTTGTCGTGGTTCCATATTGATCTATCTGTACTGTAAAATCCCATAATATATTGAAGTGTTCATTTCAACAACGCTCTCAGGTTGATGTTGGTACCACTTGTCACTAGGTGCAAATCCTCGCAGACGTAAGATATCCCAATGGAGTGCTCTAGCTGCACAATCTTGTCGTTGTTATTACCTTTGCGCAAGATTACCACATTGGCTTGCGATGTGTGGATTGTTTCATCATTTTCTCTACACATCATGCATTTCGCATCTTCCCTGATTTTATCTATTCTTGCTTTTATAGTACTCGTTCTGAGGAACTGTGACTGAGCAGCTGTTAGCATTCCTTCGGGGTTTTTTTAATTCTCCCTTATTTAGCCACGTTCACGACTCTTTTGCCCCAACTTCTTTCGTTTGTATGCTGTCCGTAAAGTTCTATTTCCCAGAAACTTGTTTCTCTCTCCTTCCATCTTTTCTTGTAAGCGGTTACACTTCCTACCCCTTCCGTTACATTTCCTCTTGTTGCAGATATTAGTTGCTCCTTGCTTTTCATTGCATATTCCTTAAGACTCAGTTCTGTGTACCGTGGTTATCAAATATGCAGTAGATTAGAAAATGAATGGAATTTAAATAATGCAGCTGTATAATTTCCAGTATGACGTGATTGCCTCCAAAACATCTAGTTTGTGTAGTTTCACTTATCAAATTATTTATTAATTATTGAGTATACGAAACTTTTTGTACAAAAGTCTGTCTTGGAATAGTCAGTGTGGACCATTGCTGAGATAATTTGGTTATGAAGTATTTTCCCCCTTTGAATTGGACATGTACTTGGTACTTGTTCACTTAATTGTGAACATTTTCTCTACCGTCGTTTTGAGAAGTTTTATTTGATTTTGTATACTAGGAAATATCTGAATTCTGATGGGTTTCATACAAATATTTTCAAAGGCTACTACTACTTTTAACAGTTAGTAACATGCCATAAATGAAATTTTGGGAAATTGTCATTGTCTTAGTAGCCTAAATATTCAAGCCGTATCATTTCATACAACACCAGTGGCAAAAAAGCAGATTATTTGAATTTATGGTCTTATTTTGAGACTTATGACCGTGACAAAATACCATTTTCATGACATATGAGAATAATCGTTGTTACAATCGAGTCATTGATCAAGGCGTTTAATGCTTGGGGCTAGTATATGTTTGCCATTCAGGGTATTCTATTGGTCTGGTACAGTTGCCATGAATTTGGCGCCACCGATGTATATGTATGGAGTAACTATGCCTTGTAATTTATCACAAAGATGAAAATATGTCTCAAATTCTGCGCTATCTAGGTTTTATTTATCTATTTAAACTTATTTACTAATTTACTTATTTGTATTTATTTATGGTTTATTTTATTTATTCATTATTTGTTTATTTTATTTATTTATTATTTGTTCATTTATTTTTATTTATTTATTTATCTTTCTTTATCTATTTTTATTTATTTATGTTATTTATTTATTTTTATTATTTATTTATTTTTATTATTTATTTATTTTATTATTTATTTATTTTTATTATTTATTTATTTTTATTATTTATTTATTCTATTATTTATTTATTTTACTATTTATTTATTTTATAATTTTTTATTTTATTATTTATTTATTTATTTATTTATTTTACTATTTATTTATTTTTATAATTTTTTATTTTTATTATNTTATCTATTTTTATTTATTTATGTTATTTATTTATTTTTATTATTTATTTATTTTATTATTTATTTATTTTTATTATTTATTTATTTTTATTATTTATTTATTCTATTATTTATTTATTTTACTATTTATTTATTTTATAATTTTTTATTTTATTATTTATTTATTTATTTATTTATTTTACTATTTATTTATTTTTATAATTTTTTATTTTTATTATTTATTTATTTTTATTTATTTATTCATTTATTTATTTATTTATTTATTTGTCTGTAAAATGTTGAAACGGGTTCAGGCATCTCCTTTAAAATATTTACTTTGACTGTCCTTTACGTTATAAAAACTATTAAAATATAAAGTAACAACGCAGCCTACAAATATACATGTACAATTTTAAAATGAAATTTGTTTGTTTTCCGTTTAAAATTTTAATGCATCAGCTCACTGGTGTATTCAAAGTCAGTTTCTTGATATATTATCAGTCCATAAAGAAGAAACGGTCAAGCTTTCTCAAGTTTAGTAGCTTACGAGTATTAAATCTTGTAGCAATACTGTGCTCAGTTGTTTCGAAGTAATTTGAAGTGTTAAGAGGGCTTATGTAAATTTCATTTACACATTCGTGTACCAAGCTTTCAGAATCATTTAAATGTTTTAGTTGAGAAAGAAATTAATGCATTCTTCTCTCTGACATTTTGAAGTTTGAATGATGACACTAGATGATGGACCTAATCAACAGGGTGTATTCAGTTAGAATAGCCTTAGTGTTCAACAGAATTTCAGTTAACATAGAACTCATGTTCTTTTTGGCGTCTTTTTGTAAACAACTTTTAAGAGGTTTAGGTTTGGATATACTTTGCTACCAAACTCTTTAGAGTTGAAGGAGAAATTAATTGGTTTGGTCATATTCTACATTCAGTTCATTTCTTGTTTAGGAAAGACGTTCTGCATTTGAAAAGGACTTCCTGTTGGTCTGCACCATTCCATGGAAACATTGAAAAATGCAATGGAAACAAACTTGTTATGAGGTTGTACATGTGTGACTTGCTTGTATGGCTATGAATTGTTATCATGGATTTGATGTGTCAATAGTATGAGAAGTTAGTTGGTCAGTTTGAATTGGGTAATCAATGACGCTATGATAAAAATTACCATTGATGAAACTTTAACTAAAGTGAAAGTCGATATACTGCACCACTACCATTTCCTGTCTCCAATTAGTTGATATAGTCTAACAGTGTTTTTAAATATATGTATATAAACATATATATGGGCGTATTAAACCTTTTGCTGATAGAAATGAAACGCAGCTTTAAGAATTGAACATATATTTAAAGTAACAAAAGGTATTTGCAGTGGCTATCTATTTGCGTCAAATCGTTATTTAGAAAAGAAACGTCATTCCTTTTTGCAACTGAATTGGATTGCTCTTTCCTCTCGAAGGAAATACATTGCTTCTCTTATCCCTTTATTACTACGACTGTGTCATTATTTGTACTGATTAAATCGAGGGCCAATACTGTTCAAGGCTTACTTAAAGTTCCTCATGGGTTTTCTCAAAATGACACGCAAAGACGGTAGTTGTTGTCTTAGCAAACGTAGTCTGAAACAGATAGCTTGACCCAGACCCTTAAGAATAGATGAGTGGTATCGATATGATCAGTACTCAATGCTCCAATAATCGTATGTTGTTCTCTGTATGCGTACTCCCTTGCAAAGAACTAAGTCTATTCGTTCCACGTGATTAAGTCTGTCCTTTAGCGAGGAATTGGAATACTGTTATAATCAACTATATAATTTGTTTGGAATTGAATCTCTTTGCATCGACGCTGCTGATTGAAATTTTTCTATGGTTTGAATCTAATAGCCAAGCTCATCAAACTGAGAGGTCCCGTCAGTAGGTCAAACATGACTTTGAATTGAATGTTTTCAGTAATTTCTGTCTAAATTTCTTCTCATTGAATTGAAAAACTGGTGCCGTAGAGACATTTGCTGAAGGCGCATGTGCTGGTTACATTTGTCTGGTTTAGTGATTGTCTTTGTTCTACATTTTTGTATGTAATACTCCTTATGCCATTTACACCTTGCTCTTTTCAGTGATTTTTCTAGTTTTCTGATCAAGCAAAGAAACTTTGTTATCGCTGGTGTAAGCGTTTCGTGTATTTTGGGCCCAAAACCAAGCACTGTTCCAGGTTGGGCTCTTTTTGACATTGTTGTACATATCTCTCTTCTCGTCTCTTTTAATTTCATTCTTATATACTGAAGGGAACTAGACATAAAATAATCTCTCATCAGCATTTTACTGCAACTATTCGAGACCTTCCTCCATGAAGTAAGGCCGTGCTGGCTTGGCTGTGCAACTGCCTTCAGAAATGTTTTGATCTTGACCTTTTGTTGAAGATGATCTGGTTTTCTATCATAACAAACGTGTTTTCACTTGTTTCTATTTTACGATCACATTACAAAAGGAATCGATCACCTTTTGAAAGAGAGCAGGGTTTTGAGTCTGAGCAAGTAATTTGAAAGTGAAGGGAGAGAAAATTTCCCCGCGTTTTTTCGTATTCATCAAGGGGGAAGGTTGTCTGCATCTGAGTCAAAGGATGTCATGTCTTTTACGATGAAGGCAACAGCGATTTCACAAAGATAATGATTGACTCTCCACTCAACTGTATGCACTCTATGTAGGGACCAGGCTATTTTCTGTTTCATTACATTTTTTGGTGCGAGATTTATATTTGAAACAACCTTCGTAAAACGCTAATGATTTTTATTACACTTGCCTTGGTGTGGGTTTTCTGCATTATGTTACAACTGACGTAGAGGGTCTGAAGTTAACTATTGTCTAATTTGTTCTTATGACCCGAGCAGGAGGATCTCCAATAAACTTGGAAAAAATGCTTTCTGTGATGCTCTTTTGGTATTTATCTTAGGTTGTCGTTTATCCTTAAAGGCAAACCTAAAACAACGGATCTGGAAAACAGTTAACGAATATTTGTTCCCTTACCTAAGAATGTAGGGCTTTTTCTGTTGTACAGTAACGTTTCTAAGAATAAAGATTTAGTAGACTGAAAGTTTAGTATTTTATTAGAAATGGGCCATACTCTCTTTACCAAATACTGTTTGGTCCCAAATGAGCGAGGGTCAAAATAATGAGGGTTGGAAAATTCTTCTTTAACGGCATTTCTAAATTAAACTTTTTTGCTTGCACACAAATACACAATCTTACAAGAATTCTGCCAGTGAACCGAGGACCAATTTCAACAAAAGTAATTTTAAGAGTACAAATTTCTTGTTTTCACGCTAGATATACTGATTTAATAATAAGATAAGGGACATATCTGAAAGTAATGGGACTATTGACTGTTTACTGCTATGATAAACTACTTAAATAAATGGATGAAGTCAATAGAAGATGAAAGGTACAAACGCATTTTTTAAAAGTTACTCTGAAATTCCGACAACTATATTTGGGTAACTTTCAATTGCTTGATTATGTTTAATAGCGATGTAATTCTCGAATAGTATATTTGAAGACCCTAGCTGTTCTAATACTCCTTTAAATCAGAGCTGCCCATACAGATAGCATTTTTTTTCTCTTCTTCTACAACTGACAAATAGTAAAAATTTTGCAACAAGTCAACCACTGTTCAAAGATTATGAAATAAACCTTTATCATGTCAATATACTCAATAAAAACACAAATATTGGTAACCTTATCCATAATACAGCAGGTAAATTTTAAACAACGTTTGTATAAACGCCACAAAGCTCTTTTGCGAACTTTTAAATAATTTACTGTGACTTTTATTGATAAATATAAATGAAAAATGAAAATCTCTTTATCAGTATCAACACTCAAACCACCAAAACCATTAAAAGCAGTTGTCAATCATGATTGTCACTTTGTTTTTTTATCCAAGTTGAGTAAAACGAGAAAGCTGGTTGATTAATAAGTACAATGATAACCCAGCAAAGTAATGAAGATTTTCCAGTGGTAAGTTAAAAAACTAAAATTCAGCCAGTGAATAATGTATCCTTTGTTATTTTAAGGGAACCAAGTTTTGGCCCTATCTAAGATAAAATGTTGCAAGTTAAAATATTAATTCTTAAATGATAAACTTCCCGAAAATGTAGTTCTACGGGAAGATATTGCATAAAGAAGATGGAGTATAAAGTAATTCTTATTACTTTTCTTTTATTACGTTGACTATCTGCTTGACAATGCCAGTTATTGTTAAAGTAATGCCATTCAGTAGAATACTTCTATGCAGTAAAATTAATCCTTAAAATCCTGAATTGCATTTTTAATTACCACTTTCCCTGAATTTTATGAAAGAGCTTTCTTGACGTGTATGTATTTATCTTAAATGTAAGACATTGCCCAACCATGGCTAGTTACTCAGTACTTTAAGCGATATCTATTAATAAGGGTATCAGATTGGGCTAAAAGAAAACAAAGGTAAGTTGTAAATGACTTTCAGCAAAATTCTCTTTGTTATTGAATATTTTGAAAGTTCGCGTAGCTGTTTACAAGAATGATATACTCGAATCCAAAGTTTTGTGTGCGGTTTATCTTCCGCGGATAAATGAAATATTACTATGATTAATATTTATATTATTATGTTATTATATTATTATGGAGTGCAGTTGATACCAAGGAAGTGCTTGATGCTGCATTACCGAGGTGGTAATCTTGATTTTCATGCCCTTTTGTCTAGTTGGTAGGACTGCTTATTAAATTCCTGCTTTAAAGAGAAAAGCGGCGAGCTTTGTCCATGATATACTTCACAGCATGATATACTTCACAATAGTTAAGCTATTGTGAAGTATATCATGCTGTAGCTATGGTAACAAGATGAAGTAGAAGGCAAATAAAAGTGAAAAAACAAAGGTTTAATGGTAATAGCAAAAATAAGCATATAGCATAAGAATTCAAGTAGTACAATTATTTCATTTCCTTGTCCTGTCAATAAACAATTACTATCATTTGCACAAATTTTGTTGTCCTCCGTATTTATTGGAATCAGTTGTTTCTGCCTTATGAGGGAGCCAGTCTGTAATCGTTCTGTAAGAAGTTAAGGCCTAACGCGTGACTGGAATGGGATGTCGAACGATGGGTATCTGGGAAAAGAGGCGAGAGATATGTTTACTAACTGATATGGGTAAGAAGGCAGGTCCAAATGCTCATTTGTTTCAGCATGTGGGTATGATACCCATAGTCAATGGTTTGATTAGTGGACACAGTTTTTTCACTTTTCTATATTAATTGTTGTCACTACACATGTATACGCGTAAAATCTTGGTTCTTAGATCAGATGATGAAATTTTTTTCTTAGTCAACTGTTTTTGGTAATACTGTCAAAATTCCTGGAAGTTTAAAGCGTGCTAGAAGTCATTGCTTCGAATTCTCACCATAAATCTCAAATAGTCTATGTTACATCAGCTACATTACGTAATCAAGACGTTTCTCGACACTGTTTGGCTCTTTCAAATGCATAGAGTTTTAGACGTAAAAACGAGAATAATTTTGTTAAATCAGCGGAAATTTAATTCGGAGTCTTGAGTGGGAAAACAAATATATTATAGATCGTCAACAAAACTAAACTGCGTGAAATATCAAGGAAATTACGGTCTTAAAAATAATAAAAACCACATTAATTGTATCTCTCATGATCTACCTGCCTTACAGTCACCAGCCTTGATTAGAAATTAAAGGAAGAAAACCACAATGAAACAGTATATTGAAACTATTTAACCATTTCTCGTGGTTTCAACGAGTGTCAAGACTACATGTAGGTACGCAGACGCTTTCATTTAAACTTCGTATTGGTTTAACTGCCATAATTATTAGTAATTCCCTAAACATAGCCAAGCTCAAATTATGTCATTTTAATAAAGCCCGCTGTGTACGGCGGTAGACCGTGTAGGCATTAAGGCCTTACGTATTAGTTCAAACTTACTTCTTTGCACAAATGTAATCCTTACCTTAACTTGAATCTCTCTGTACCGGGAGCCACACAACGATTAGATATGAACATCACCCCTCCACTGTGGACAGTCTGCAGCTGCACATTGTGCTAAATTCCATGCCCTCCAGCAAGCACCTTTCCGCTCTGTCTCCATTATTCTTTGCCAGATTACTTTTAGCGGGCTTTCTTATTTCGTCTTTCAGATATCCACCCGAAAGCTACAGCATTGTCATCACGCGGGTCCTTTCTCAGTACAAGACCAATACAGTTCCATCTCCGTCTTCTCACTTCCTCACTGATCCTCTCTGCCCCTGCCATCCCTAGAACTGTTTTATTGGTGGGGTGCTGCTGCCGTAAAATCTTGGAAATTCTCCTTAGACACTTGGGTTGAAAGCTAATTAGTTTTTCATCCTCTTATTTCGTCAGTTTCCAGATCTCACATCCATATAACATTACTGGCAATACTAGGGTCTTAAAAAGGGAGGATTTTGTCTTTCTTCCGGTTTGCCAGTTATTGCTAGCCACTTAAATTGTGCGCTGACAAGCCTATTCTCTTTTCAACATCTATTGTCGCCACCATCCTTTGCCACATTGTTAAGCAGATATGTGAATCCCTTCCCCTCTTCTTCTTTGTTTTCTCTAACTTCCAACATTCCTTTTGCTCCTGCTTTTAATTATAACCACTTTGCACTTCTTGTCACTAAGCTTTAGTTCAACTCCAGCAGCAGTTTCATAAAGTTTCAATGTTTTCTTCTGTAGACGATTCACGGTGAATGATGGAAGGGCAAGATCATCATGGAAATTGAGGTCTTACAGCAAGGTCTCATCTGATTCCTGATCTCTCACCTTCCGTTGTTTTCGGCATGATCCAGTTGATCTCTGAGGGGAAGAAAATCTATGATATGCTGCAGCCCTGTCTCTTGTACTTTTTCTTGTCAGCTGTTTCATAATTTTGTATAATTCTTTCTGTCATCCATTCTCTGCCACAGTCTGTGCACTGTACTGCAAACTGAGGTATACTTGGTTTTCGTTCCAGTTTTTAATGAGAGCTATTCACTGTCTTAGAAAAGTGTTTATCGTGAGATAGTACCAAATAAAGTCTTGGTATCTTGCAGTTAGTTTTAGTGGCAAAAATGTCAATATTGTTTGCTTTTCTTGATATTTCTCGAATGCTTTATTAATTACACTGGCCTACCTTTAAAAACACTTTTTTATATATCGAAGTTTTTTTAACTGATTGGTCTATTTTCTGATGCGCTGAATCAAACAATATCAACCACTTTCTCTAATTAGGTCAATGAGATACGATTGGTGCACGTTTTGGTCCTTGAACAGTACTCAGTTTAAGAAAACAGGGCTGCAGCTGTCCCAATCTTTGTTTTTATATAAAAAACGAAACTGGAACAGCCTCAATCTGAAACTAAAACTGCATCTGTCTTTAACTTTAGGCAACTGAAACTGAAGCCTTTTCTGTTTACAGCTGGATGTTCATTTACTGTTTAGCAGCTGAACTGTAATTTGAAATCGCAAGAAACGGATGTAGTGTTCCTTTTTAGTATTTTAGATTAAGACGGAATGGATCGCAAATGTATAAAGGATACTGACAGGTACTGTTATATACGTTGAAATGTGATTTTTCCTGGTTGCCTTGCAAAAAATCTGATTTTGTGAAGAAGGCATATCATGGTTACTTTGAAGTTACGCTTGGAGACCAGGACAAGCCAATTGCACCCCGTGTTAGCTGCAAAATCTTTGTTGAGAGCTTGCGTGATTGGAGAAATAACAAAAGGAATAGTATGCCATTCACTGTTTTTATGGTGTGGAGGGAGGGAAAAGATCATGTGACAGACTCCTATTTTTGCATGACCAATCTTCAAGGAATTAATCACAAGAACAAATATTGTGTTCAGTATCCTGATGTTCCGTCTGCAATAAGACCACTTCCTCATGGTCCAGACCTACATGTTCTCGAGCCAGATGTTGCAATGAAATCTATCTCTGAATCGGAATCTAATAACAAATATGACAGAGCAGAGGGTGAAGAATACATGCCAGCAGAGAATGACCGGCCAGTGCCTCTAACACAAGCAGATCTCAATAACATTCCACGAGACCTAAACCTCTCAAAGAAATCTGCACGGCTTCTTGGCTCTCGTCTTCGTGAGAAAATTTGCTAGCACTTGGAAAAACAGTCTACTGGTAGCGAGAGCGCGGTTTTCTAAAAATCGTTCAGGAACATTACGAAGGATGGAAATCTGCACATTAAAGTTGGGCTATATTTAAATAAAACCTTTCGACAAAAAATAGAAACATCTGTACAGTTAAGTGGCAAGATAAGAACATCATCAGAGCCAACAATCTGTAGAAGATGCTTCTAAAAGATAAAATTTATAGCGTACACCAGGAAAAGACCAAGAACAAACTCGATAAAGAATATTCTGGACTAGATTGGTCTTAACTGTCCTTAAAAAGTCAGAGCTACTTGAGACCAAAGGATATTGCGATCCGTTATTTCCTTCGACCCTTTACAGGATTTAACTGATAGTAAGCTTAAGGCTATTTTATTTTCAAGACACGAATTTTGAATTTCTTGTTCTCCGTAGCAAGTAAACACAAAGCTACTCCTCAAAATTTTATAAATATGCCTGGCAATACTTTCCACACTTGGTTTTCGGATTATACATCAAAAAAGGTATAGGATATTTCTATATTTGTAACAGATACGTCTATGGATATTGCTGTTACAAATTAGTAGTCGCACAACAACAGTGACAAATTTAGGGTATTTTTAATAACAACCATTTTGAATTTTCAATATCAAATTTTAAAAATTTTCACAGAAATCTGTCTTGCTTCCGAGGATCAATTAAACCTGACTTAATCCACTCTTGCAACATGAATCAAAAGCTAGTCTTTCAAACAGTGCAGTTCTTCGTTTACTCACCAGCCAAAGGCAGGGAGGTCAACCAACTACCCCTACATATGGTTGTCTTTGGATAAATTGAAGTAAGTCATTTCTAAAATAACATAAGTTTTACAATAATCCAATGGCCTAAATTTATCACTTATGGTGTGTTTTCAATGCAACTAAGTTGTGGACTTGCAGATCCTATGTATTCGATTTCTGACTTGATTTGGTAAACAGTAAAATGGGGCTATTTTCACAGTTCTTCTTTTTCTTGTCCTTCTAGACTCTTGTGCTCCAGACACGTGCACAATCCAAAGCCTCCGCTAAAGGGAGTGCCAGATCGGCTGGTTGGCAGCCTGGTGCAGTGAGACAGTTTAGAAGATGAGGCATTGTTTGCACCGATCCACACCTCAGGTATCTGCTTTAGTGAAGTCCTACTTTTCGCGGGATGCCACGCGTCTTCCATTTTCGGTTCGGATGTGATTCAGGGTCTTCTATCCAATCCTTCTCACTTCCACTGGCAATTTCTTCATTTGGCAAAATGCCCCTCTCAATTGCTCTTCAGCCTCTCCATGCTTGCTCCACTGTTCCCGCCATTTCTGCTCCCTCTCCTCTTTTGGTTCGTGGTTTAGGGGTTGAGTGACATCCTGAAAGCTTTTCCTAAATCACAGGAGCTTTCGGGCAGGTTGCTGCTGGTGAAGAGGGTGCCGTTCGTCTGCATCGACTTTGCTTCTTTCAGCCTTGCTGATCGTTTTCCTCCAAATGTCGGGTGGAGCAATGCCAGCAATGGCGTAGAGGCATGACAAGGGGATTGATTTAACGCACCCCGTAATGATACGATAGTTTCTTGGCATGGGTAGATCTTGCGCACGTAGAACATGAATTCTCTGCGATGGAAAACTTAGTGCTGGTGCTGTGGTGCGAATGGAGCTTGGTTCAGCACCCCACTGGCTGTTGGTCAACTTCTTCCTCTTCTACTTTCTCTTTCAGCTGCTCCCGTCAGGGATCGCCACAGCGAATCATGCATCTCCATTTGGTACGGTCCTCCGCGTCCTCTCTTCTCACTTCCAACGCCCTCATGTCCTCTTCAATTGCATCCATGTAACGTCTCCTTGGTCTTCCTCTTTTTCTCCTCCCAGGCAGATGCATCTCTGACCTTCTTCTTCCGATATAGTTCTCTTCCCTTCTCATCACATGTCCAAACCATCTAAGTCTTGCCTCTCTTTGTTTCAATCCTAATCTTCTAACATGTGCTGTTCTCCTGATATACTCATTTCGGACTTTGTCCAGGCGTGTGACCCCAAGCGACCACATCAGCATTCTCAACTCAGCCACTTCCAAGTCAGAAAAGGCGGACGCATATTTCTATGTCTTATCTCAGCCAGAGGTTTCATCCCAGTGATAGACGGTCAATGCTTTACTGTTTCAGATGGGTTTCTTGTAAGCATATGATGTCATAGTCACAAGCAGCCTGTGAGATGAGTTTTGCNTTCAATCCTAATCTTCTAACATGTGCTGTTCCCCTGATATACTCATTTCGGACTTTGTCCAGGCGTGTGACCCCAAGCGACCACATCAGCATTCTCAACTCAGCCACTTCCAAGTCAGAAAAGGCGGACGCATATTTCTATGTCTTATCTCAGCCAGAGGTTTCATCCCAGTGATAGACGGTCAATGCTTTACTGTTTCAGATGGGTTTCTTGTAAGCATATGATGTCATAGTCACAAGCAGCCTGTGAGATGAGTTTTGCCTTCTCGTCAGAGTATTCCTCCATGTTGAAGGACATTACTGTCAAAGCCGGTCCTGATAAGGACCCGTGCTTCCGACTTTGATGGCCAGGCATTGGTGGATGTCTAAATTTCGGCAGTAGAGTAAAAGAGTGTCGCAGGTGATTACAGAGATTGGCCTACTGATGTCGTGGGATGAGCAGCGACGATCAGCGTTTTCCGGGATAGTCAAGATGGAGACTGTGTGCATCCCTGTTTTTACAGTAAGAGGGTGCAACCATGGCAAAAGAACATCTCAAATTTCACCGCATTGTCAAAGTTGTGATTTATATTTGCTTCATATAACTAAAAATAAAAATGTTAGAAACATAATAATATTAATGCATCAATAATGTTATTTGCATTTAGTTTTCTCTTCATTCCATGGAACAAAAGAGAAATGCGTGGGCCATACCTATCTGGTTTCATCAGGCGTTATTTGAAACCTATTGTTCTTAAGAAGTGGACTGGTATCAATATTTATTGTGAAACCCGAGCAACCGTTTTCCCTTTCAAATTTGAAAGAAAGGTATTATGTCAGAAAATACTCATAACATTGCCAAACTTGCTCTTGTTGCGGGGCATATTAGCGTAGTGTCGTCACTGTATTAATATAAAGACATACTTTATTGTCATTATTCAATTTTGAAAACTCAGAAGCACGGAGATGTATCGTTTCACAAGGCAAAATTCTAGTCCAATGAGGTCATTAACACAAGACTTCAACGTGGTAAGAATAAAAGGACCCAGATTTTTTATTTACTTTTATTACCGTCATTTAATTTGAAACAAAAGTTTAATGACGTTCTGGTTCCCAAGGTAATGATCGTTTAAAACTTTTTTTGTCATTGTAAATGTTTTATTGGTCACATGCTGAACAGCAGCAGCTAATGTTGCGACTGAAATTGTTAGCTTGACACCAAATGATCAGCTTGAGTACAGATTTGTTTTTGTTACTGAGCATTAGATGCAATAACATCCCAACAACTACTAGCTTAACTTCAGGAACTGACAGCCAATATTTGGTATTCGTTGTCGAGATTGCACATACTACTTAAGTAGGGAAAATAGTAACGGTAAGTTTTACTGATACCTGGGAAAGCTTTAACGAGGTAGAAAAGATACATTTGGTATTGTATTCGACATGATCATTGATGACTTGCCAGCACAACCACTACTGATTTTTAAAAATATGTCAATATTTTTTAAGATAATAGTAAGTATGTGGTAATGGCTCGGTGCTTTTGATACTACCCGACAGTTTAGAAATGCAGCATAAAGACCTGTCGCATCGTGGCTGACCAACATTCTTAAAATTGTGGTTTCAGCACAAGTTTATGTCACGTCCAAGTAAATGTTACAACTCTTATGAAATTCATGATAAATTGTAATCTGGATTTCAATTTGAAAAACTATCCTAATTTTTATAGGATTTCAGATGGTCTGGGTGATCGTATCACCTCAGGCTTCCGGTGTTTTGAAGTGAAATTTTCAATCAGAAGCTAATCTAAAATGGGTATACCAATATCCAGCTAATGTTGAATGAATCCATAGAAAAAACACATGTATCGAGCAGGGAGGGGTAGCTAGAATTGATATCACATAGCTCACCAGGTTTTATTTTGGTCAGTTCTATGTGTAGGATAGGTTTTTAAATGTTGAAGGCATCTACAACAATTAAGAACGTGAGACAGGCACCAGTGTTATTTGGAAGTCTCAGCAGGCAACCCCATGAAGCAGTGCTAATTTGCGGAACTTGAACAGCTGATCTGATCAGCAAAGGCAGGAATTGGCAGAAATACCGTATCATACAAATCTGGCAGTATTAAAAGTAGTTTCGCAGCTAAGTCATTACAGTTGTAGGCCTACATATAAAGAAATGTTATATTGCAGCTATGGACTGAAAGTTATCTAGTCCATGGCTGCAATAGATTATGACATACTATTGTTGTTTGGCAAAGAGGCTGAAAAAAGTAAATACATAGATTGGCAGTACAAATGACAATGAAAATAGTAAACAGATCTAATCATTAAGTATACTGCATCAGGTCATTCGATTGCATTTTGATTGGATTGGTTCAGCCTCCAGCTGGTTGTAGTTCAGAAGGTTAACTGAGAATTTGTTAAAACTATAATAACAAAAGCCATAAAAAACACTTTTTGTGGAAGTTGCATAAAAATGCCCTACATTAAGGTGAAACTCAGATGGCCAAAAGATTGGAGCATTAAATATGGAGTTTGACAATTTTCTATTTTTAGGTCTGCAAGGTAATTCTGGTAAATGTTTGGAGATCTTTTTAAACATGTAGCATGGGTTTATTAGAGTTATTTGTAAGGACAGATAAGTATTTTACTAATAAACTATTTCATTAAAATTTTGCACTTTAGATGGCCCCTACTCCTTCAAAATTTAAAACTCCCATGTCTTACAAACCAGACCATGCATTCTCACCATCAAAGCAAGATGTCTGGATGAAAGAGCTTGGACTTGATTGTAAGTTGCCACTTGAGTGTTTTATTTAATTTAGATTGTATTTATTGATATGTTTCTATAAGAAATTTGGCTTTGCTTTCCTCCCACCATTGTATTTTGCTATTTGTCTATTTGTCTTGTTTTCTTTTAACACTGGACAGCTATTTAATCACTTGTACCATTTAGCTTTATTGTGGTCTTGGTATTGTAAGTTAATTAAAGAGCACCCACAGTTATGTTTACAGAAGCTGGTTATTTACCCACAGTTTCTAATCAACTTTTTACTAAGAGATTTTTATTTCTTAATATTGCCTCATGGTCCCCCTTCTTGAATAATTTTCAGACTATCTTAGGCTTCATTAACCCATGCATGTTTTTACAGAAGATGCAAAAATTGCTAATGGAAGGGGTGGTGCCATTAGCAAGATTTTTGGTTTAGAGTATGGAATGTATCAGTGAAACTGAATTAATAATGGGCAGGAAAGCCCCTCCACAAGGGGACATACAAAGATCAATTTAATGTGTAAACATTATGCATTTTGGTCATTGGTTTCTTGACAGTGGCTCAATGTCAAAGAGTATATTCAAGGAATAATATGAGTTCCCCACAAAATAATATTGCTGTATATCCACAGCCATTGGTAATGTTCACCACCTTTAATCTTAACCAGACAGTTGCACGCCAATGTATTTCCATTACACATGAAATTTATTTATTTCTTTCTAAATGGCTCATACAAATTTGTTGATTAACTGAGAAACAATGTGCTCCAGCCCATCTATACTTGATTTCATGTGGCAGTTTTTCTTAAAAGTTGTTTGTTTGTTTTTTGCTTTAACATCATTGCCCATAGTAACTGGGGCTCAGACAATGCCCTTCAGAGGAACTTGGTCTTGGCAGTGAGGAATTTCTTGGCCAGATGCTTTTCCTGATGCCAACCAGTGACTTTTTCTTTTGTAAAGTCTTTTAGCCTGTTTGGGGAATTGAACCCAGAACCTCTTAGTTTCAGTGCAACCACACTAACTATTTAGCCATGTCTCCTCTGCAGTTTTTTAATAAGTATCATGTTCATTTAAACTTTAGTGTCTTGTCCTAAAACAGAGGCAACACAAATTAAAAATTGGACAGTCATATTTTATTACAGTATTAGTACTGTTAAAGATAAAGGATAATAAGAATAATAACTTTTTAAATAATGATCATGGTATCATCCAGTTGACAATATGTAGAATTATGTAGAAAAGTAATACATCTTAAGCAATAGACTGAATCACTAAGAATAAAAAAACAACATAATCTTGCAATCTGTCTCAAACACTTAAACAGAGTATATATACTTGATTTGTTTATGTTGATAAATGCATAAATTATTTGGACTGGTGGTTTGTTATGTTGATTTGCTTGAATGATTTGAAATTATTTGAATTGTTCAGCATTTTTTTCATTTGAATTTTGATTCAGATCTTCAGTCAGATGGTGAAAGTGATGATGACCTTGATGAGCTTAATAGTGACAATGAGACAGAAGCAGATCAAAATACAAGGAAAGGTAATGTCATTTTAGTTTGCAATTCTTTTGCTGGAGGCTAGTATTTTTGTTGTATTTTTGTAGATGAAAGTTTTTGGATATTTTGAGTATATAATTCAAACCATGACCATATTAAACCCATTAAATTATGTAATGTTGGACTCAGTCAGTTATGTTATATATTTTAAAAGTGGTATTTATTTTTAAATAAATATTAGAAAGTTTAATATTTCAAAATTTGAATTGTTTTGGTATGCACCTCCAATTTATACACATTACCAAAAATTTGTAAAATGCTTACACATTGGTGATCCAGTGAATTCATGCCTTCTCTGTGCAGTTTATGTATTAATCTTTAATGGCATTGCATGATAATTCCTTGTTTACCTGGACAGAGCTGGGAAGACAAGCTAGTAGATTACATTTTACTAATGTAGTTTGTTTCAATCATTTACCTCACCTGGCTTAGTTACTGTTTCTGTTGATATTGCCCCCATTATCTATTATTATACTTTTCATGTAGAAGTGTAGGAGTGTTGATGTTTGGAGGATTTACAAGTATTGAAATGACCCTCTCCCTTGATAGTCAAGGTTAAAAACAACCCTCACTAGTTCAATAATATAACTTTTGGTCCATATTAGTTCTAAATATTTGTAATCTGAAATTGAAGTAAAGTACTTATTGATTTACAGCTACCAGTTAAAAAGGATTGAAGAGGCCTTTTTGTAATTTATTGACCCCCAGTTTATCTTGTGAACCTCCACATTTTCCCTGTTTTTTCCCCTTCTCAGCCCATGCAGTTATTACATATTCAAGTAAAAAAATGGAAGTCAGTTTTGAATATGATTCTCTCAGAGACCACATCTGCAGATAAGAAAAAGGGGCAACATACTCATTACTCTTCTAACTTTATTGAGGCTGTAAAAATCAAGTTGATGGTAGTTGACTGATGACAGATGGTGATCATTGACCAAGTAGAGCCACAGTGTACCCTGAAGACCTAAATATGACAGTTTACTGTTTGATGAGCTAGATTTTTTTTACTCACTTGTAATTAAAGGGATCCTTAGTTATAATAGACAATCACTAAGTGGTATCTTGACAAAAGTACTTAGTAATAATGAATGATATACCTTAATAAATGAATCAGCCAACATTTTTACTCACAATTTCACACTTAATGTGCATGATTAGGTAGCAACTTGATTTTTCTGCTGGGTCATGTTGTGGAGAAAGGCTCTTGTGTTTTTTAATTATCCAAGAATAGCTTATTACCCTTTGATAATATTTTGTCGAAAATTCCCTCCTGCATCGTATCTGTCAATTATATTAGTTCTATAGGAAGCTTCCATATTTTGTATTGGCCCCAAGAGGGAAAACTTCCGTCTGTTTTGAGTGATAATTACCCTCCTTTATATTTTCATTGCCTCGCCCTTTCACCGAAGATTAAAGATTCAAACGATTTCTAAGTTCACCTTCTTCATCGTAACGTCAAGAACCTTCATCGTAATGTCAAGAACCTTCATCGTAATGCCAAGAACCTTCATCGTAATGCCAAGAACCTTTATTGTAACGTCAGCCAACACTGGTCGTCATTTTCTCCTCAATTATCTGCATTTCTTCAAAATGGATTTTTAAATATAGTCGACTACAGGTATAGCATCNTACAGGTCGACATCGTGACTTGCATCGTGACTTGCATTTTCTTCACTGTCAGCCAACGTTCTACTTCGTTTTCAATGTAATTATATCACTGCCTACGTATCTCATCGAATCATCGTCTCCAACTTTTCCACGAATATATGCACGGAAATTACATACATGTTTGCGAACTATATTAGAAACTTAAAGACATTGTGACTGTTGTTTTTTCATCTTCTCGAATATGTGTTTGACTGCATTATTGGAATATAAGCCCATGTTTAATAAGTAATTTAATTAAAAGAGAAATAGAAATTAATTGAATAAAGCATTTAAATTTTTTCTGCATTAATCTTATTTGAAACCTATTTTGTAGTGATAATTCCATTAAGATACCACCAGTAGAATTTTTAAAAGGTTTTCAGTTAATACAGTGAGACTTTTTTAAGAGCTTTGACTCATGTACCTTCAGCAACATGTGTGGTAGCCCTTTGTTTTCATATCAGTTTCTATTGCATTGACAGTTACATCTTTTTCATATTTACAGAACACTTCTCAGATGTTGAGTTCCAGGCATTACAGGCAGAACTTGAAAGAAAAGAGAAACAGAGGGAAGAGTTGTTATTGCAACTTAAGGTTAGTAGATTATCAGAGTGATAATGAATTTGTTCCTACAAAATTGCTGCATTAAAAATAAATTAGGAAAGATAGGTGTTAAAAAAGTGGTCATTTTATTTATATCTGCAGTGAAATGTGTTAACTAACTTGAAGTAATTTTGTTTTCAATTTCTGAATAGAAATCTCCATGATTTTTGGACAGTTAAATAGTGCTATCAAGAATAAGGCTGAGGTTTCTTAGCCTTGAATTCTCTTGCATCAGGACAGTTTTTCAAACCTAAATAGCCAACACCTCTATGCCACAAGGCTTCCAGTCATAGTTTAGATATGGTCTCAGAGAACAAGATTGAAGTAGTATACCATTGTATATTCTAGCAGATGTCTCTCACCTGCACAAAGGAGGCATGTTCAAAAGGGTATTATTCATTTCATTAATAAAACATGTAAGACTAGATATTAGACAGAGGACTTTAGGTCTGCAAGAAATAATCATCCTTTAAAATATGTTTTTCTGAACTGTAGAATGACTTGCCAACAAAATATCTAATGATTTGCCTTTTTTTGCCACAATAATTTTCATGTAAAGTGTATTTAGTTTGGTGGAATTGTTAACCTTACACACAATATTTATTATTTCTTTTCTTTGCTCAGTCAATTTCTTATTAAGCTGGAGATGTAGCACTAAGGTGTTAGCTGTTTACTGCCTTTAAACTGATGTAGCAGTTTTATCCTCCAAGCACCTTCCAAAGTATTTGAGCTGTTTCAGGTAGTGTTATTCTTTGCAAGTGTTCCAGTCATATTGGATTTCCTAGTTGTTCAATGTAGTTTTCAAGGCCTTTACTTGCTGCTTCGAAAGCACCAATTATTATTGGTATGGCAAACACCTTTTTCATTGACCACATTTGCTTTACCTCATATGAAAACCTGTCATATTATCTTGTCACATAGCCTATTGTTCACTGCACATGCAATGTCTTTGGTCCAATGTTGTGTGCTTTCTCACTCTGTCAGGAGAATATAAGGTTTACTATGACCTAATTTTTTTTCATACCAAATAGTAAAAACATGAAAAGTGTAATGACTATGCCAAGAAGTTTACATAACCACAATGTGTACACCTGGCTTAGTTGCTCATTTTTCATCAGTTTTTTTAGTGAATGAGCTAGGTGGATTAAAAACTATTGTCTCCTGTCCAAGACTTATCCTGGAAAGAGTTTTTCACTTTGATTGTTGCAACTTATATAGCTAATTAGCCAAAGGTAATCAAGAATCAAACACAGATTCTTTCTGTGTCGGTTTTAAGTATGCTAAATAATTCTGCTGAATCTTGAATTTCTATTGAGAATCTGTGAGTATTTGATTTTGCCACTAAGCTTCTTGTTGTATCCCACTGTTTTGATAGGTGATAAATACTGTATTTTATAGAGTTACAATTTTACAGTGCTTGAAGGGATTTATACATTACCTTACCTTAGACCTTAGGTCCTCCAATCCCGTTCAGGATATCGGGCAGCAAGACTTCTCCATCGCCTACGGTCGTCAGCTACGGCTTGAGCGGTTCTGGGAGACAGCCCTCGTACAGTCACATCACTCCTGAATGTAGCTTGCCACGTTCTCACAGGTCTGCCTCTTCGTCTGCTTCCATCTACAGGTTTCCATTTCATTACTTGCTTCGCGTATCTGCTGGGTGGTAATCTGAGCACATGTCCTGCAAGTCTCCATCGTCTT
>RDPX01000176.1:1687929-1713284 GCA_003991215.1 Morbakka virulenta | reverse complement strand
TTACCTTACCTTAGACCTTAGGTCCTCCAATCCCGTTCAGGGTATCGGGCAGCAAGACTTCTCCATCGCCTACGGTCGTCAGCTACGGCTTGAGCGGTTCTGGGAGACAGCCCTCGTACAGTCACATCACTCCTGAATGTAGCTTGCCACGTTCTCACAGGTCTGCCTCTTCGTCTGCTTCCATCTACAGGTTTCCATTTCATTACTTGCTTCGCGTATCTGCTGGGTGGTAATCTGAGCACATGTCCTGCAAGTCTCCATCGTCTTATACATTACTGGAACAGAAAATTTTTCATGACGCAGATTGAAATTAGAAAAGTTCAGTCAAAAGAGAGATAATAAAAATTACTCAAATTTGATTTCATGCAATGTTACCCCAGAATTTGTGCTCCAATAGGTATTTTATCTGTTTTGGTCTTTTGTAGCTTTTTTAATCCCTTTCAAAATGTGTCTGCCGCCATGGTCATAGGAAGCACTCAATACAGAACAGATTTGAAGTTTGTTGATAAAGCTTGTGTCAATGTAAGCCCTACCATAGCACTGATTTCTTGTGTTAACACAATGTTTATGAATTGATTTGTTTGAAATAAAATTTTAGGTATGAAAATTACTTTTTATTTTATTTTTGGGTTGAATAGGCAAGAGCAGATAAAATAAATGCTTTTAAAACACAGCTTCAGCGAGCGGAACAGGCAAAGAAAGGTCAGCTTAAAATATTGAAAAAACGTTATGATATGCAGCTACAAGAAAAAGAAAATTTGGTTAATAACTTACAAGAATTTATTGAGGAGCAGGAAAATAGCATATTGGAATTAGAGGCAAAGATTTGCTTGGAAGAAAGACCACCCAGAGAAACATCAGTCAAAGCAGTTCAGAAACTGGTGCGATCGATAAGCATTTTGCAACATGAGAAAGGAGATCTTACTCAAAGATTACTCAGTTCAGAGTTAAGAGTAGAAATTTTGGAAAAAGAAAGTAAAAGTAAAGAAGAACAACACAGGAAAGAGATTAGGAGTATTGAAGAAAGAGCTAGTGTCTTAGATAAAGAATATGAAGAATTTAGGAAGGTACGTTTGTAATTAATACTACATCGGAATATTTTTTTCTCCAGTTTTGACTTAAACTGTAAAAACATTTTTGCTAGTCAAGGACAAATACGCTTTGGTATCCCTGTTTCATATCTGTTTACTTGTATTTGTATATGAACAAAAAATTTAATTAATTATATCGAAGTAAATATATTTCTACATTTGCTGTAAGTCCTTTTGTATACAAAGTGGATTATTTATCTGAAGGAAATTATATTAAATAGAAATAACTGATATGTATGATATGTGTGTGACGAGGTATTAGTAATGGTATAATATATTATTACTAGTTTTCAGCTAAAGTTATAACTTATTGCTTTATTTTCAAACTACATAGCTGCAGAAGAATATAGTTAAAGTATTTTTGTTTCGCATAATTCATTTTCATATTTAATACAAACCTTACTTTGTTCGTTGATATATTTAAAAGCTGCCAGCAAATAACAGGCAATAAAAATTTTTGTTGTTTTTGTTTGGTTTTTTTTAAGGATGTTGTTTCCCCGAGGAGAGAAAAGCAAAATTTAACACAGGAAATGAGTATTAAAATGGAAGAGCTGGAATCAGAGTATTCTGAACTTCAGAAACTGTATCATGATGCAAAAGAGGAATGGACGCAAACTCTCGGAACACGGGATGCCCAAATTAAGTCTTTGGAAGAAGCAGTCCATCACACAAAGACGAAATGGCAAGAAGCTGAGCTGAAATTTCAAGACACTGAGCAGAAATGCCGAGTCACTGAGAAGAAATGCCGAGACGCTGAGCAAAAATGCCGAGATACTGAACAGAAATGCCGAGATATTGAACAGAAAATGACGGTTCTGGCAGCTACTCCACCGAAAGTAAGCGGATTTTTTTTTCATTCAAAATGTAATGCTTTTGATTTCTTAAAATTTCGAAGGTTTTTAAGTTCCAGTCAACCCTCGAAAATGGATTTAAAGTTTTATTGTTATCAAATGCTTTTAACTTTCTAAAAGTAAAAGGAACCATATTTACTTTTCCAAATAGATTCAAATAAGAGAAGTCGTTTCTAACGAGATGAAAGAAGAACTTGAGAAATTAAAAGATGAATATTCGCAACTTCAAATTTCATTTCACGAACAACAAAAGGATGCTGTTGAAAAGGTATGAGGAAAAGAATAATACCAAACAAATTTTGCTACTGTCTATTTATCAATACGTAATAGCTTAATCATACGTTCCTGTGACTATTAATATATGTAAAATGATATATTACATAGTATAGTCTTCAAAACGTTTTCTGCTTGTTTAAGTGTCTGTAAGTTTTAAAGCATCGCGTATCTTAGCGATAAGTTAGATTGTAATTGCCCTGCGGGCTTTCATTGGCAGCCACCGCAAAGAAATATTGTGGAAATATTGAAAAAGAAGCGCTTGAATTCAGTCAACTAAATAAAATATGAGAACCAGTGCCATAGGGTGTTTTCCCCCTTTTTTATTGGTCCATTAACGTATCCTTTAAGTTGATGTTACCAGTGTTAGCGTTTTCATTTTTCCCTGAATAAGGCTATAAGATACTTAAGATTTCCAAAAGTATGGATTTCTAGCATTGTGAGGACAAATGTCTTCCTAGCAATGTTACCAAATAATTTTAATAGATCTGGTGAAAAATAGATATGAAAACACATAAACCTGATTATCGATATTAGGTAGTGTTATGTTAATCTTTGAAGAGTAATCAAATGTTGTTTGTTAACAACATTTGATTGCTCTTCAACAATTTTTCTACAAACTGCACCAAGCGTTTTGTGACTTAGGTTTTGCTTTCCAGTGGGAAATAAAAATATATTCTGTTTTTAAATAAATGAAAATCAAAATATTCAAAGTAAAATTTTAAAAGAATTCTAAGACACAGAAAGTACAAAGGACTCATCTAATTTTACATATATTTTTTCATGAGATCTTTACCTTAATTTTGAGTAACTAGAGAAGTCTGTCCAACAAAAAAGGTGTTATTTCATCAAGCATCTAATTATTATATCCTTTAAATCTTTTTTTATGTTGTAAATTGCAGGTAAGTAACCTGAAACTGGAAATCAACCAGCTGCAGTCCGAAAGCAAGAAGCATGAACTAGAAAAACTAAAGCTTCAAAATAAGTGTGAACAAGTACAGTACGATGCCGAAAAGAACCTTTCTGATGAAAAGAAAACTCTAGAAGAAATAGATAGGAAGAGACTAGAGCTTGAGAGAAAGGTAACGAAATATTAATAAGTACCATTGGCGAAAAACAGCATGAGTGCATTTTTGTTAGCCTCTGTTTGCTTCTGTACGATTTTTTCCTAAAAGTGGATATGGTATGTACTAGCTTGTATTCTAAAACAGGGATGGACCATTTATTTGCTTTTGAATTGCTAAGATATTTTGAATTTTCCATGCTCAATTCTGGCACATTTTCTCGCTGCTACTTTTATTGGAGGAGTAGCACATGATCGCACATGGTAGGTAAAGCAGTATTGTTATTGTCTTTTTTGTCAAAATCAGTTTAAGAATGTTGGATACTCTTAAAAAGGGGATTGAGGGGACTATATATGTTTGTTATACTCTGTATGTATTGGTACGTTGAGCGCTCGGTCTTAGTTTGTGTTTGGTCTTCATACCTTGGGATATTCGTACTTAATATGTTTCGTAAACGTAGCCATTGTTGAAGGATTTTTTGTAGTCATTGATTCGTCTATCTTGCCTTCGAAGCGAAAAGTACAGAACTTAATAAGCCACCTTTCCCCCACCCCACCCTCCTTACTGTATACTTTGCTATAGAATGTCACTGTATGACAATTTAATATAGTGTGGCACAAACTAATATAGTATTTAATGTCACGTAATGTAAGTGGTAGTGTAGTGTAGTTTAGCTGTAGTTTTTTTTTCAATTTTTGGAACTGAAGGTATAACCAAGTTCTTTGTTCCATTTTTAGCTGCGCGACAAAGAAGATGAGAAAACTAAAATTATGGAAGCAAACGAAGAAGAATTACGAAATCTGAAATCTCAAACGAAAGAGAAGATTCAATATGCAATTACAGAAACAGAGAAGAAATATTCCCATTTCAAAGATACAATTATGGCACTGCAAAGGTTGCTAACACAGACTGCTTCTGTTATTAAATCACTGAAAAAGGAGAATCGGTGTGCAAAGAAAGAAATGACAGAACTGAAAAAATCATTTGCTCCTGCTATGAAAGAGGCAACTAAAGCTGTAAGTATAGTTTGGGAGTGTTCTTTCAACTAACTTTTATTTGATATTTGTTGTTCTTTTAGCTTTTTAACACAAAATCTGGAGGTTTGACAAAGAACCGCCGATACAGCTACCAAGTTTCCCGTACGAGACACACATTGCACCGAATTAAACGTATGATTTGTGAGTGAGCTCCAAAACTCCACACTAACTTGCAAAATTCAAACTTCTAGCTGGACTCCAGGGTGAAAATTTTAGCTGACACTAATCGATGTGAAAGACACCATAATAAAAAGCATATAAAGTGGTCTTGTTTTACCAATAGGGACAAAAATGGGATTGCAGGTTACTTGCATGCTTTGACTGGTATGAAAAAAATTAAATGCGGGCACAAAACGTAAGCTCGATCCGCATTGGATTAGGAGTGACTTAACAATCTGAAATTTTTATCATTTTCTTCGCTTTCTTAGTTATCAGCTCAAAGATATAATATACGTCTTTCATCTAGAAATGCTTTTTCTGTGTTTTTTAAAATCGCATCCCAGAATCTGCTTGCAAGGGCGACTCGGCATGAGGTCACCTTCGTGAACTGCTAATAATTTTTTCTGTAGATGTCTTAACATGACTCTGAGAATAAAAAATAATTTTGTCTTTTTTGTGTCTTGTTATTTTTATTTTAATATTAATTTTTAGTTTTTTTACCAATTATTGTTGTTGTTTTTTCTTTCAGTTGGTACAGCAAGTTGCTGATGTAAATGAAAGGAGTAAACTTCTTACAGAAAGATATCGTAAAGAGATGGCATTAAGGAAGAAGTTTCATAATGAACTTGTGGAACTTAAAGGAAATATACGGGTATTCTGTCGTGTACGACCAAGCATTAATGAAGATGGTAGTGGTCCAATGGCGACCACTGTCATCACCTATGACTCCGAAGATGATGGCCTTCTTTTTGTAAACAATAAAGGAACTGATAAGCAATTCGAGTTTGACAGAGTATTTTTACCAGATTCGACGCAAGTGGAGGTAATGAACAGTACTACTTTAAGAGCAATGAGATAAATCATTTATGATATTTCTTCCTTTAGTTAAAGCTTTATAAATTTAACTAGTATTGCTTCCACATCCACATTTCTTTGATTGTCATATATCTGTTAGATTTATTGAAGTATTGAGCGGATTTTCCATTTGTTTGTGTAATTAGAGGTTCCCAAGATCTTTTTTGCACCTTTAGCTATTTTTGTGTTTATAATGACCTCTCATTTTGATTTTTTACTATGAACTGTAATTTATATGGAGTCACCGTTCTGTTTATTAGGATATTTTCAAAGAATTGCACAAGGCATAACGCAGACAATAATAATTGCCTTAATTAGCGCTGATTTTAAACCTTATTTTCCTTGGTTGTTGTGTTACTGTAATTGCCAATTTATTTATAATGAGACAAAAATTTGTTTTAAATATTGCTTGACCACTTAAAAAATTTTACATTTGAGTTTAATTTCCGAACGTAGTGCAAAAACGTCTGGCTTCGGTCTTGGGTTTTGAATTTTATCTTCTTTTGTCACCAAGTCCATTGCTTATGTCAGCTGAATAGTTCTCAGATTTCACCTTGCCAATGAGCATATTTTCCTTCATTTTTCCTCCTTTCTCTGCAAAGTTTTTTCTTCTGCTACTTAGTGATTTACTAAAACAACTGGTGTCGGGCATTTCGCCTATTATTTGCGTCACCCTTTAACCGCGAACTAGCTTTTAACCGAAGTATCGGTTATCAATTAATGTGTGTATCCTGAGGATAAATGTTACAAACTGGACAAATACAGAACACCGGATGATTAGATCGTCCACTAACGGCTGACTAACAGTTTGTTCTTCGATCTGTTAATACAATTGGTTGGTTAAAGAATGGGTGCCAATCTAAAGGATAGGCATAAAAAGCCATACGTGTATAAAAAGTTTGGTCGTCGCTATTTTCCTTTTGTTAATGGGATTTATCTTTATTGTTTTTCTGAGAGGAAGCGGTATATTTTCATGGACTGTGTAGATGGATAGCAAAAATTAAAATCTGCCGTTGAGAATCAGGTTCCAGATTTTAAAAGACCAGATTATTTAAGCCTCAGTGTCTAGACGTATGATATTTACTTCTGCTGTGGTGTAGATGTGACCTGACAGAAGAAAAGGTTGCCTGGGAAAAACTGATTATATATTCTTCTTGCCATTTACATAGATATGACATGTTATAACAGGTTGTAAATTTTGAAGATTTTGTTATTAATGAAGGGAAAACTTATTTTGTTTTCCCAAGCGTGGGCATCTAATTATATTTTGAATTATCTCTGGGCGACTCACATTACATAAAAAATATCGTAAGATAAGATATATCGTAAGGCCTGAAATATCGTAAGGCAAGAAATACCGCAAGGCAAGAAATATCGTATGCACAGTCTTTTTAGTGAGTTAGAGTAGAGGAATAAATATTTACCTTGGTATTTTTTGCTTTTTATTTTGTATTTTGTGATACTTTATACCGTGAGAAATTTAATCTGTATAAACTTTTAGTTTTTATTTTCTTCCTGTTTTTCTGTTCCAGGTTTTCAATGAAGTCAGTGCATTAGTTACATCGTGTATTGACGGATACAACGTGTGCATTTTCGCCTATGGACAGACTGGCTCAGNGCAAGAAATATCGTATGCACAGTCTTTTTAGTGAGTTAGTGTAGAGGAATAAATATTTACCTTGGTATTTTTTGCTTTTTATTTTGTATTTTGTGATACTTTATACCGTGAGAAATTTAATCTGTATAAACTTTTAGTTTTTATTTTCTTCCTGTTTTTCTGTTCCAGGTTTTCAATGAAGTCAGTGCATTAGTTACATCGTGTATTGACGGATACAACGTGTGCATTTTCGCCTATGGACAGACTGGCTCAGGGAAAACGTTCACAATGGAAGTATGTGTTCTTTATTTATGTGTATCTAGATTTTAAATGAAAATACAGCAGCTGCTACCCTAAGTCATTCAAAATTTATTCGCAATAACGTCACGACCTTTTCGGTGATCATGTATGATTTTAGGATGTGCTTGACTGGAAAATAAATTTTTAAGTTAATAGTGTAGGCGTTAATTTACATTTTACATTTGGAGCTTATTTCTCTGTCGTAACTTTTAATACATGGATTACATTTTGAATTAATACGTATTGCACGGAAGATAAGGTTACATGTAACATTATATTGATAAAACTAGTAGTGATCATAGCTGATTTAAAAGAGGTACTCTTTTTTATCATATATTTCTTCGCATTTTACCATTGCATTTCACACACCATTTGTTTACTGTCGAGAATTTATAATAAGATGCCACGTATTTTTATTGACCGTTAGTTAACTATCTCAATGTTCAGACACATGGTCTTGAAATCGGTATCCCCTCAAAACCCTCCTAAACATGATCTACATAAGCCATTGGTTTTCTTTTTCCGAATACACACTAACTGGTATAACAGTTGAAAGGTTCTTCGTTAGATAGGTACTTTAAGATTGATGAACGCTTTTGTGGGTTCTCATAAACTGTAATTCTTCACGTGAAGGACCTGGGTTTTAGGTGGTAGAACAGAGTAAATGGACATACTAAAAGTACCGTAATTATTCGATTTACCGCACCCTACTCGAATAAGCGCACCCTTTGGAACCCCAAAAAGTTAATAGGCCCACTACCTCAATTTAGCGCACTCTCTTTGACTGATTTCCTTTTCAACAACCGCACCCTTTTTTAAAGCAAAAAATTAAAGGTCAAGAATAAAAGTACTAAAACATATATCTTAGTGAGTATATTCTATTATGTTTTTAACATCATGTGTGTAAATCACAATGTTCATATGTTTACATATTTCTTTGTATTTGTCAATTTCACTTTTGAACTTGATGAATGTTGACGTTGATATTTTAGACCTTTAGTGCTTTGTAAGTTTACTTCGTACTGTTTGTACTGATAAAAATATTTTTGACATTTAGTGCTTTATAAGTTGACTGACTTTTCCAATAAGCGCATTGTGCACTTAATCGAATAACGGTAATCAAAGAAACGTACTTTTCGTTTACAATAGTAAACTTGCCTACCTAAATCGTAAAGCTCAGCAAATTCATACCCCAAAAAAGATAAAGCGGAATTAATTTAAACTTTTTAGTGAAATCTCCCTGAACAAAATATTTTACACAAAATACCAAAAGTTGCAAAGCACATCATGCAGATATCCTTATATTTGACTGCGAGAGCTTAGTGATTAAATATTTATAGGTAAACTGTTATTCGAAGGTAAAACTTTTTTCAAAATTCGCTTGATTTATATTTCACTATTTCATAGAATAGTTAGTAGTCCCCATTGAGAGAAAAACTGTACTGATAGCAGATCACCTTTTTAGAATCAGCCTAGGATGTTGATGCATTATGAGTAACCCAAATAAGGTTTTATGTATAATTCGGCTTTCTTGTGTGACTTCGTCAGTTGGCAGAGGCTGTTTGAATTGGTGACATTTGCTAGTACTGTCACAATTTGATCGTACAGATTAAGTCAAAAGCGTTAGTAAAAGCCTGTAANGTTGCAAAGCACATCATGCAGATATCCTTATATTTGACTGCGAGAGCTTAGTGATTAAATATTTATAGGTAAACTGTTATTCGAAGGTAAAACTTTTTTCAAAATTCGCTTGATTTATATTTCACTATTTCATAGAATAGTTAGTAGTCCCCATTGAGAGAAAAACTGTACTGATAGCAGATTACCTTTTTAGAATCAGCCTAGGATGTTGATGCATTATGAGTAACCCAAATAAGGTTTTATGTATAATTCGGCTTTCTTGTATGACTTCGTCAGTTGGCAGAGGCTGTTTGAATTGGTGACATTTGCTAGTACTGTCACAATTTGATCGTACAGATGTCTAGAGGACATTAAAGCATTTTTTTTATTTGATGAAATATTGAATAATTATCAAAATGTTAAATAATAAAATATTTTTAATTTAATTTTTTTAGTCGCGATAATTGCGCAAATGATAATCTACCATATTGGTCTTGGCACTTTTACAAAAATTGCCTCATAGGCTTGAATATGTGTTTAAAAAACGAAGTGTTTTTTGAGTAGAATTCGTAACAGTTACTTTAATGTAGAACGTTGTGGTTTCCTACTGTGCTGTGAAAACGTTCTGTTTTCTATTAAGACAGGACACTAGTATTCCAATTTCTGCGATTTATAACTCCCTCTAAAGTGCTTTCCACCGGAGGATCCCTTTAAGTTTTTCTATTCGGAAACTTTTCTTAATATGTTTAAGAATTCCTGAAACATTACTTTAGATTTGCTTCCCATTTTAGCATTAACAATATGGGTGCATGTATATATGAGCCAACTTCGCTTTGTATAAACTCATAGATCTTTAAAAATTCTTTCTGTAGGGTATTCGGTCCAACCCAGGTATCAATCAAAGAGCTTTGCAACTGTTATTTGAGGAGACATCTTCTCGAATTGACTGGACGTATGTAATTAATGTCAGTGTCCTTGAAATTTACAATGAAACACTGAGAGATTTGCTTGGTGATGACCCAACGGCAAAGCTTGATATAAAACAAGGAAAAGAAGGACTATTTATCCCAGGTCAAAAACAAGTAGAAGTGACCAGTATCAAGGAACTAAACAAGGTAAGCAGTTTTGTTGAAATTTATTACCACAGGAAGTCATTTTTAGGTGTTTTTAATTGTTTCCGTATTTTACCATGCTGCGTGTATTTTTCTCTTGTAACTCGTCTTTTAGCAAATTAGTTTCTGTATATAATATATTTTGTAGAGTATTTCGGTGTGATTAAATATTATTGTAGTAACTTTTTTCTGACTGTTGGTTCTCTCGTATTGGGTTTCCAGTTTCATTACTGTTATACTAAGGGGTTTGTACTTATGAGGCCATGTCATGTGTAATACTGAGAACCGGTATGCCGTACAAATTATACTCCCTGTAAGCAAGAACAGTAACTGTAGCAAAGTGTCTTTTCTGCTCATGGTATAAACAAGCCATACATGGGTTGTGTTTTATTTTACACACCGTAATTTTTAGTGTTAACTTTTTTTTTGCACTGAAGTATTTAATACTGTTTGGTGGCACGGCAGAACAAAGACGACAAGGCTTCGCTTTTGGCTAACTTGATTCTAAAGGTAGAGTTGTAGAGTTATCATCAATTAAATTCCCCGTTACTTTAACTTGTTATTTGAGAATGACAGCAATGTTCAGTTAATTAATCACAAAGGATCAGTTGGTTGTCGTCATCATACTAAAGGGTTGTATGCACCGAAACATTGTATCGGAAACAGAAATTTTTACCTTTGTGGATTCTAGTTAGTATAAGGCTTTGTCTGATTGGTAATTCCCCCCATTAAATATTGAATAAAATTGTTGATTACTTTAGTGGATTTTGTTTTGTGTGTGTGTGTTGGGGGAGATTATTCTGGGAGTTTGTTGTTTGGTTTGTTTTGTTTTTCGCCGCTTTTTCGGAAATATTGCCCGCGTTTAAAAAAAACTTTTTTCTGCCATGTTAAGGTTTTTTCGTTGGGTCACAAAAACAGAGCCACGGCTTCCACTGATATGAATGAGCACTCAAGTCGGTCACATGCTCTCCTTATCATCACCATCGAAGGTACAAATAGCACAACAGGAACAAGAACATGTGGTAAGCATTTGCAGTGGATTTGATTTTGACAATCGTAAGAATAAGCAGTCTTCTATTTATTTCGATCACTGTTTATATTTTCTGGTATTACTTATCACCAAGTGCATTGTTTATGACTAATTATTACCATCATTAGTTTATTTTTGAAATTTATATCAAATAACTTTTTTGAAATAGCGAAACCGATAATTACCGATTTTCTACCCAGAAAGATTGCTCGATCTTAAAAAACAAAAAAAATCGATAGTTATTTTGATATTTTTAGGTTAGGGAAAAAATCTGGTGATGATGTTATGACGGTGACAATTTTTAGGTGGACGATGCTAGTTGAGACTTTTTTGATAACCAATCTTAAGGAAGACAAAAATCTTACTAGGCAACAGTGATTTTATATTCCTCCGTTGCAGATTGAAATGAGAGGAATTGTATAAACATGAAGCTCGTTTTATATGCTGGAAAGTCTGTAAGCAACTTTTGTTGGCCATTATACATTTTGAATCATTCAATCAATTAGAATGATCACAGTTGC
The DNA here is from genome assembly GCA_003991215.1 of Morbakka virulenta. Lineage (NCBI taxonomy): Eukaryota > Metazoa > Cnidaria > Cubozoa > Carybdeida > Carukiidae > Morbakka > Morbakka virulenta. Next base: position 1,701,774 of record RDPX01000176.1, on the reverse strand, counting down.
ACTCGTAGTACTAGTTTTATGTATTCGAAGTTAATATGTAGTAGTTTTTAAACTTCTTCCGTATTTCCTATACAAGGTAAACTTAATCTCGTCGATTTGGCTGGCAGTGAACGAGTATCGAAGTCAGGAGCTGAAGGAGCTAGAATGAAGGAAGCCCAGAATATTAATAGATCATTATCAGCTCTTGGTGATGTCATTCATTCTTTGAAAAACAAGTCACATCATATTCCTTACAGAAATACGAAACTAACTTACCTTTTGCAAGATTCTCTTGGTAAGATTATGTTTGGTGTACTAATTTGAAGATAGGTAATGAATAGATAGATAGATAGATAGATAGATAGATAGATAGATAGATAGATAGATAGATAGATAGATAGATATAGGTAGATAGATGGATGGAGAGAGAGAGAGACAGAGAGATGAATGGATGGATGAATATATCCTTATGACAATCGTAGAAGGGGTCAGGGATAGGAGAAGCGGCGAGCTATTGTATGTTTTTATAGTTGATGTATACTTAAAAGTTTTTCCAGCTAATTTTTTTCGTTGTGTTTCCTTGCCCTTTTAGTTAACTAATTTTTCCTATTATTATTTCATTGTTTAATATAACTCACTGTGCCGGCACTTATGTTTGCGTATGTGATATTTTGCGCTAAGTTATATTAACCTTTTAATTGGGTATCTTATAGTTCTTATTTTTCTTACTGATATAATATTTGTTTGCGAAGAAAACGCATAGTGTGATAAGAGAAAACTTGTGGAAAGGCTTACCGGTAGTGGCAAATTCTTCTCTTTATTTCTTAGAAATTTTTTAGGAAAAATGAGGAGGCTGAGGTTTTTGTGCGGATCACGGTATAACACGGGGAAGTTTGGTTTTTTTTATTAAACCTTCGTTGATTTCGCTCCAAGGATCAAAATTTGAAGTTATTATTCTCTTCCTGTTTACTTCGTACTAGGTGGTGACTCAAAAACATTGATGGTCGTACAGGCTGCTCCGGTACTCAAGAATGTCGGAGAAACTCTTTGCAGTTTAAATTTTGCTCAGCGCGTCAGACAAGTTGAGCTGGGTCAGGCTACCAGGAAAGTTGAAATCAGTAGTGATGTAAGTAGCAAACAATTTTTTAAAATCTTAACTTGCGTGGCTTCTGTTTAATGCGCCTTTTTTAAATATATATATATATATATATATATATATATATATATATATATATATATATATATATATATATATATATATATATATATATTCTTCCTCTTTAGGTGCCATATCCGCTGCGGACGTTGGTGATCATCTCTCGCCACGCTCTCCTATCTCTTGTCGTTCGTAGAAGGTCAACGCCAGTATGGTGGATGCCATTCTTCACCAGCCATTCTCTCATGGTCCTCGTCCACATGACGCGCCTCCTGCCTCTGCTCCGCTTTCCGTCTATCTTCCCAGTTATTTCCACCTCTTCCAGACCTTCCTTTCTTATGATGTGTCCCAAGAAACTCAGCTTTTGTGTGCGTATTTTTTTTATCAGGAAAAAAAATGTACAGGATGTATAATATATATATGAGATGGGAACCTGTTGTTAGCGTAATGCAATGCTCACTGCGCATGCGTAGTTTGAGCACTCTGACAGGATCCCACAATAACTTTAAGCTGTGTTTGCTCCGGCAACATGGCCAGAGAGTTATGTCTCAGAAACTCTGTGCTGCACTGATGAACCCACAAAGGGCGAAACAGTACTGTCTGTAGATTGAGTATGTATATATATACATACATACACATGTTTGTTTGTTTTTCCTACCCGCAAGATAGCACATTTGTTTGCTATTAAAAGACGTTTTATTACATTTGTGGCAGAGTTTTTAGGTTAACTTCAAATTGGAGTAGGGTGGGTGGGTGGGTGTATTTTAAGGAAGCCGAATTAGTCGTGCACTTGGTTAACATATCTTCTATTGCATGTGTCACTTGTGGGCAGTGACATGAAATCAGATGAAGGGATGAATGGGAGTTGCTTTAAAGCGATATGGGGCCTTTGCATATGGTCCACTGGTGCCAAAAATGTACACCTTTTTTTGTATATGTTTTCACGTTAAGCTGAAGCCAATATATAGAATTACTTGTAACCGCTGGATTATCTGATTATTGTCGAATACATAAATATCGAATTTTTGAAGAAGCTTTTTAAAAATCACACTGAGTTTTTGTATTCAATTAAGAACAATGCTTTTTTAATGGAGTATATAAGGGATAAATTCACTAAGCGTACGAAACTTTGAAAAGAAAAAAAAACAACAATTAAAAATATTGGGCCAAGAGATGTGTATACCTTAGACTTAAAGTGTTTAGGTCACATGATAGGGGAAAACACACCAAAGCCAAAGATTTCCCCAACCAAGCTGTCCGAGGAAAAACTACATTTCCAGAGAGATTTAGTACAACGAGAAGCAACAGCTGGGCAATACGCAGGTCAGGTATGCATCAAACTGAACTGGCACCATTGAAGAAAGCTAATTAAAACACTTGGCATGATAGTATCAATAGGAAAGTGTAATCCAATCCACTTCACAAGAAGACCTTAAACAATTGCTTTGAGCACCACAGTCTCAACAACATAAGCAGAAAATCCAAAGGAAGTGTTATGCCTAACCAAAGTCTTATCAATAAAGACTGATACTGTCTTGATAATCGAGCAAGAGTCGGGAGAGAGAAATCGATAAATATTTAACAAGCGACCTGCATTTTTAATACCTGTTAATTCCCCAAATATATTCATGTGTTGTAGTTTCTTCCATCTAATTGTTTTCTTCTCCTTATTGCTCGAACTCTTGTAAGTTTTACATTAATTCATTTCTTTCTCTTTATATCCTTCTTGCTTTATAGTCACTTGCAAAGTGACATCACTCCTTATTTGGCATTTTTGATTGAAAGATCTTTCATTGGGCCAGCGGTTTTTTAATGAATACGACTAGTCCCAGTATGGGCATTGCAGTGTGGCCAAAAAACCTTGCCTTTCTACAATCATGGTTTTACTTTTTTTTTCTTTTCAGGGTGATTCCGGACGACCGAGGACACCAAAACGAAAGTAAATTCGTTTAATTGAAGATCGACTTCTGTCATCGTGGATTTAAAAGAACAATTTAATGGTGACATAAATGTGTTAAATCCATCAATTTATTGTAACTTTGATTGCTATAAGCAGTTTCGTTTTAATTTTATTTTGAGGAGCCGTGGCTTAATGGTTAGTGCAACTGCACAGTAACCAAGAGTTCCGGGTTCGATTCCCCGAGCTGTCGATGACGTTAAAACTAAAAAAAAAAAAATTAAAAAAAATTGAGTGTTGTGAGAGACATGGCATAACCATGTGTATGTATGTCTAGTCAGGAGGATGTGTAGATTGGATTAATTGTATACACTACATACTTTTTTCTGTTAAAAAAACCCAACAAATTTGAACTAGGTACAAGAGTCAACTTTAACATAAATAGCTCTATTTGGCATTTTTTTCTACTAAGGAAGCTTGTGTTTGCCAATATATATCCCCATTTTGTACATTTGTTGCATTTAGCAATGGTGTATTTATAATTGTGCATTGTAGATTTTCATGGCTGATATGCGAATTTGTTTTTCCAGAATTAAGCAATTAATTTCTTCGTCTGAAAGGGCCCCTAAAGCTTTGTACCAGGTAATTGGAATACAGGTTTCGTAAGTATGTGGGTTTCATAGTGGAGGCATTTTTGGAAGCCATTGAGTTTGCGGTAGATCAGGTAATCTTCTTCAGACATCAGATGACTGCAACGTGTATTGTACATCGACCTGCTATTCCCTGTCGTTCAATTAGGTCTTATTCAATTCCTTAAAGGGTAGTATCCAAATTGTTACGGAGAAATGTTATCTTGTAGGAATTTATCGTGAATCAGACTTTTTCTGGATTTTAACGACTGTTAGTAGTGGCTATGTTAGTTAGGTATGGCTTTTTATTTTGCATAATTTATTACCTGAGAAAGTGCAATTCTTTCAACCATCTGCAAGATATTTTTCTGAAAACAGCAAATTTCTTTTGATTAATAATTTTTATTGGTTATTCGTAAAAACTACAAAATTGTTTATAAAACAATTATCTCGAGAAATTTCTTATATGCAAATCGTTTGGAAAATTGGATGCTCAGTTGGATCCTATCAAGAGACTTGGGAAGAAATAAAATCAGAGTTCGGATTTCTTGCCCATTACAACAAACAACCCATAAAAAAAGGCCGATAATGCCCCCCTGTGTACTCCTAGTTATGCACAAGGACACGCCTTTATGTTTTAAATTGTTGTGCGAAGATGCTATTGTTTGGTATAAAGCTCTGTTGTAATTTCCCAGTATCCTTCTCCCAACTTTAAAGTGAGTAAGTTTTTATGGTGCAATGGGTGTTGAGAAAAGATAGTGACGGATAGATATAAGTACTTTGACTGGTTTTCCTTCCAATTTTTTTCATGGGATTAACCAGTTACTAAGAAACAAAATTTGAGTGTAGTGGAAACAGGTTATTTCTACCTCCCTGGGCTTAATAAAAAAATTTCTGAAGTTCCCGAAACCCAAAATAGAGAGCAAAAAGTAATTTTAAAAAAGACAGAAACGCAACGACTGCGTTATTTGGTATTTTGAAAATACAAAGAAAGTTTTTTTTACGAGAAGAAAATCTAACCGAGAAAATTTTCGTCGGGACCGATGTCAAATTGGAATTACAGGAAAGCACAAACTATTTAATTAAAAATTGAGTATTTAAAGGGGAAAAATGTGCTCCATATTTATAGACTGTGTATAATTCTGGATTAGGGTTCCGTTCACAATATATATGTAAGATTCAGGCATTTTGGCTTCTTTGTTTACATGGTAAACAGTCAGTTTTCAGTGTATAATCATTTTTATAAGCATGCGCAGTTAGTTTATTTGACAGCTACATGGTATTTGGAAGTGGGTAGAGAAATGGTGGTTTTATTATTTAGTCAATTTTCAAATCTCTTTTGAAATGAACTATTTTTGTAGTCGTTTTATACATATTGTATATAAGTTAATGATAAATTTGCAGTTAAAGTGATCGCCCTTACTTTCTGATACATTACTTTTCGTAGATCAATTAGTATTACTGAGTTATAATTTTCCACTGCTTTTCGAAAATAACTTTTGTGCACTGAGGCTGTTATGTTGAAGAATTTAATCCAAATTTTAACTGAGATTTGATGTATGTATTTAACTCTTCTGTAAACTTTTGAATAGACAATGCTGAGCCTTGAGGTGATAAATTTTAAATACTCGCGTGTTGTGGTTTTTGTAATAATCTGCTTGTTCTTCGTTTTAAAACATAAACAGTATGTAATACATCTAAAAATCAATTAAGTACCAGTGTAGCCACTAACGGACAAAAAATAGCATTTATGTGCTAGGTAGATAGTAAGATGCATCAATTAACAACACGGTAAAGTGGCACCGAAATTTGCATTTGCGGGACCGTATGATCATGATCATAAATTAAAGTGAATAAGGTATATTAAGTGAACAACAAATTCATCAAACGATTATATGTCTTGACTTAGTTGAACGTTGGACCTATGTCAGTAATTTGGGTAATATAGCATCAAATATAGGGAATACTACTTTGGAAAACATAAGCGCACAACTGCGAAAGATCAGGAACCGTATCGTATTTTAAATAGCACAATTTAAATTGCTACCTAGCACGGACAGCAAATTTCTTCTTTCTTTTTTTTCAAATTTCTGAGGAACCGTGGCTTAATGGTTAGTGCAACTGCACAGTAACCAAGAGTTCCGGGTTCGATTCCCTGAGCTGGCGAGGAGAATTTGGAACTTTACAAAGAAAAAAGCCATTGGTTGGCGTAAGGAAGGGCATCCAGCCAAGAAAGGCCTCACTGCCAAATCAAAGTCCCTGCACCGTCTGAGCCCCAATTGCTGGGGGAAAATGACGTTAAAATTAAAAAAAAAAGACAAAAAGACGGACAGCAAATTTCTATAGGCTGACCTTAAATTATTTTTTCTTATTTTGTTTCCTGTAATTACAGCTGATGTCCGTTGCATAACTTATTGACCTATTGAACTGTTCTTTCATCAAGGACTTGACGGTCCAAGTCAGCAAATATATATTCTCCTAAAAAACTTGCTTTTTTATTTTAATGAAAATGACAAAATTATTTTTTGCTAAATAAAAACAGTATATCTGACAAAGATTCGACCCTTCCTTTTGTTAAAATTAATAAATAATCTGACCAATTTTAACGTCTGGACTTGTCGACCAACATTCCAAGTGGTGAAATGTGATGCTGCTATATGTACTATCAACTGAGGCCTTACTATGTTTGGGGCCAAGGTGTCAAGATAATATCTCGCCTTTCAAAAGCTCTACTAGCCCCAAAATTCACCCATTATTCTGAATTTAAACAAAGTTTTTTCTCTCAAAATTTTGTTCAAATTCAGAAAAATAGGTAACAGTAAAACGCAACATGTTGTGAATCTAAAAACGAGAATGACAACTTTTGCATATCGTCTTGATCAAGTTTGCCATAAACCTTTTTGTCTATTTGGTTTACGATCAACGAACTCGTTGGCAAACTCAACTAAGTGCACGCAAGTTTCCTCGTTGTAAGTAGGCAATGTAGCCAATAAATTAAAGCTCTGGGGCTCAGACGGTGCCCCTCACAGGAACTTAGTAAATAGTAAATATTTGGTAACAAAATAAATTGAAGCCGGGTTCCAGTCGTCTCGGTAGACAGAAGGATATTTCAGGGGGTGTACATGTAGCCACACAAAGTACCAACTTTACCAAATTGATGATGTTGCGTAGCAAAAGTCGTTCCTCTTGTTTGGATTCGGTCATGATTTTGTCTTTTATCTTTTCGAAGTGGGAATTTTCTTTCACCAGCACACAGGCTAAAGGATTTGGAACTCTCCAGATAATGCTAAAATGTCAAGGCGTTTTTAAAATTCCCCAACTCATCAATTTTTGGTTGGTAAGGCTCTGAGTTAATAGCCTTCAACAATAATTGCTCGATTTTGAAAAACTGATAACTATCTTGTTCAAAGCGAATTTTTGATTGTCATGATTGCGGTATCGATGACGTCAAAGAAGACCATCCTTTAATGATATTTAGGTGGTACCAGACGAAATGTCTTGGTGTTACTCGAACCATTTTCATTACAGGCTACGTATTGCAAATTGAATATTTTACCTTCCCGCTCTCTCTTGACAAAGTTGGCTTCTTCAACATTAAGCTTCTTTGCTTTTTGTCTTGCTGCTTCGAAGAAGAACTTGTGAACTCTTTGCTTTCTCCTTTGCCTTTTAATGTTTACACTGTCAAATTTGCTAGCCTTTAGGCATTTAGACCAGACATCTTTTCCTATTGTGCACTTGTGACTGTGACTCACTAAGAGACCAAAGAAAAAGGAAAATGGCTCCATTTGTGATTCAATCTGACGATACGACAAGTTTCCACATGAAGATTTCTACTCAGACATAATTTCCATAGTTTTTGTAAACAGTTGTGTGTTTCGAAGCGCTTGTAAAACACGACGCTCTCACAGGCCACTTGGCTTTAGAAAGTTTATCTAAAGAGGGATGTTTCTCCTTTTTCATCATGGCGTCATTCGTTTCCTCTTCAACCATTTCATCCAAAGATCCAAGAACTTTTTTACGCTTTGAAGAGTACTTTATAAGGATGCAGTGCCTATTATGTCGAATAAAATAAAATATGACGATGGAAGATCTTCCACAGCAAAGCTCAGTGTCCATGACAACGTTAGCCTTCGGTTAAATCCCTTGAAATGAGCAAGCAGTGCCGGACTTTTTGCCAATCATATTGATTACCCCATAATATATCTCTTACCTGAAGTTTTGTATCGATAGTTTGGACCACAACAGGGTACCTTTGATCCCAGGAGTAATAGGATCACTGCGGATATTATCTAGTTCACAAAATTGTTTTGAAAAAAACTAATAATGTTGCGCCTGGTAGCCATTCCAAACTTTTGACATACAAAGAACAAAATACAACTAAACAAAATATTTGGCATTCACAGGATTACACCATTAGGATGTAAACCGAAAAAATATGCACATTGCAATGGGTTTTTTTTATCAAATGAGAGTTTTTAACCATTCTTAGACGTGTAATACACATTCGCTAACGATATGTGACGCAATGAAATTATGACAGTTCATTATTATTTCAGGTCATGAAAAATTACATTGCTTGGCAAAAACGTGAGGGGTGTGGCCATCCTGGTAGCTTGGGCCCTGCAAACATGCCGGATATAGAAAATAAGTCATGCAGAAATTGCCTTGTTATCAAATAATTACGATGAAGGAAATTGATGGAAATAACATTTACGTCGACTCATTTTTGGTCTAATATTGGGCAAGTGAAAGTACAGTATCCTTTTTTGTGATATTTTTACCCTAGTAAATCAACTGTTCTAATTATTTTCCTACTTCTGTCAAAAGCGAAAATACAATATGAAATAAAATATTAATTAATTAATTAAATACTATCAAATATTTTCCAAATAAAGTTTTTAAAATGTAGATTAGCACAAAAGGCTCTTGTAAACAATACTTTTCTATTCAAACTTGTTTGCCATCTTAAAAATTCTTGATTTTATGGACTCAGTGGAAGCCACTTATTTAGGATATTTATCATGTCATGAGTCGTAAGCTTTTTCTAAGATAAAATTCAAAAGATACTCTGCCCATCGTCAGGGTACTGAAGTAATTAGGAATAGCCATTTTGTAATTTGATATTGCGGACGGGCTCGGTGACAGGGATCGAAATGTTTTAAGGTTTTTTCTATAATGCTGGAAACCATATTTCTGAATGAGTGTAAGATATGCTGTTGACATGATTGCCGTGCTGTGGAGAATGGATGGTTTCTTTTATTTTTCTTGTGGTAGTATTTATTTCCCTGTCCAGAACCTTTTATTTTCACAGTCCAAGGTGTGATCTTTTGTCCAGCATTGCTCCTCTATTTCATGGCTTTTGGTGTTACCTTTTTGAACAGCTCTCTTATCTTCTTTTTCTCTTTGACCCAAGAAACGCTTTGATTCTCAAATGTAGAAGGCAGGACAGCCCATACAATATAGTTGGTAAACTATATTGTTTCTCTCTTCAAGTAGAACTGAATCCTTTGGCTTTGAGAGTATCGTCCTAAGGGTGGATGTTGTGAAAAATGAACACTTGATATTATGTTGTCGCAGAGTTTATCTTAGCTGTTCACTGACGTCCTTGACATAGGGAAGGTATGTTTGTTTTACAGGTTATTTTTCTTCTTCATGATTACATTTGGTAGTTTTTCCGTACTGTTCTCTGGACATCTCTAGTTTGGTATCCATTGGATAAAAGAACCTCTTAAAGGTGTTTTTCATCCTTTCTGAGGTCGTATTGATTTGAAATGATGCTTCGTGCCCTCCCAAACAGAGTAGTGATAACAATATGACGAGCTGAAACTGGTTGGTGTAAGCTGGTTTCCTTCAGATAGTAACAGAAATGGTGCAGTTTGCTTGTCTCTTCATTGAGGTATCAAGAAAGGTCACAAATTTTCCCTATCTGGCTTTCAAAGTGCAAAAGGTTAATGTAGATAGCATAAGAAATTACAAGGAATTAGGCAAACATGGTAATCACAAAACACCCCTTAATGTAATAAAGAAAAGATGTCCGTTATCATACTATTGTATTTATGGATCTTAGATCTTGATAACCAGGGCAGTTTTATTAGTTGTGATACGTTTCTGTGCTTCCTGGTCCAAAGTAATGCCGTATTCTACATCGAAGTCACTTTCACTGTTGCTCTTTTGAAGTGTCACTGAACCGGCTTTGTCAGTCACTTTTTTTGTGATAGAGAAAGGAAGCTAAAATTTCAAAATCTACATTCAGCTTTTCAAACACTGGATTACCTGCATTTGTACTGATGAATTGAAGTTTAAGAAGGGAAAGTTGTCGCCAGTCCTTTCTTCCTGACCGATTATATATCAATAAAAGGAAAACCAAAGTTAAAATGGGTTATTAAACTTCTAAACGTAGTAGCATTCTCGCCCTTTTGGCTAAGTTCAAGTGTAGAGCTCTGGTCTATACTTGGTCGGGGCTTCAGCTATAAGGCCAAACCATACAAGACAGGTGGTCTCAAGATGCTTGAGCGCTGGCTGTGAACCAACCCAAGAGGAGTCGCTGTCCATGAAACAATACATCACAAGGAGGTGACCAGTTGTTTCTGTCTCGTTGTAACATCGAAGGCAGTTGGGTGAACCTGTTTGTCCTATCTTGTGTAGGATCTGCCTAAATTTCCCAGCTCCACTCTTTAAACAATAGGGGATGCAAAGCATGATGCGTGAGAGGTCTTCTCCAATCAGGTGGTGTGTTGCTTCTGTAAGAAATATTTGTAACCTGGAGCACTTCTCAGAGATCTTGTTCCCGTAACCATTCTGCAGTTGAAGACTCACCCAACCTTTGCAGTAGGTTTCTGGCCATGGTCCTTAAAGGTCTTCGTGACTTGAAACGGTTTGGTACTCTGGTGTCATTGATGGTTTTATTAAGCAGATGGTCTTTAAAGTCGACTACTTTCTTTGAAACTTTGATTGTGACCTTTTCCCGGTGGAGGGCTGGTGGGTCTATTCCCGCAAGCAATGGTATCATGCAGTTTGGCGTATAAGAGAAACAGCCACTGGCTAGCCTCAGGCAGGAATTTAACACAGCGTCAATGTGTTTCAAATAACCACTCTGGGTCCACACCTGGCAGCAATTATCAGCAGGCGCAAATACAAAGACTGTGTCTGTGGTCCGTAGACTCATCAGGTTGGCTCCAACTGTAGCTTCAACCTTTTTGGACACTTCTTGATGGTGTTGTTTACAGGTCAGACTACGATCTAGAGTTAAACCTAGGTATGTAGGTGTGGAGGTGCATGGAATGATGTGGGTGCCATCAATTTCTATCACTAGTTCACTCTTAGCCATATTGTTGTTGAGGTGGAAAAAAGAAGCTGTAGTTTTGGTTGGCTTAAACGTAAGTGGACTGCGTCAGTGGACTAGGGCAAAAGTAAGCAACTAGGACTCGGAATTCCTATGGCGTGGCGGTAGCCAAAAATCCATGTAGACTATTGCTACTTTTGTCTCACAAAGACCTCTGGTTATAGCAAGAAAACGCGTCATACCACAAGTTACCCTAATCTTGATCCCGCTGTTCGCCCATTCCTCCATTCAGATTCTATTCCAGTACCTGTAGTCAAGAAACTTCCTTCAGTGGACAGTGAAAGGGATACATGTGAACCTCATGAACATAACAGTGATCCAGACTTTGCAAAGACACCTGATAAACAATCTGAAATCTTCAACCAGGTTGAACTAAATGATTTAGTTAGAGACTTAGGTCTGTCAAAAGAGTCAGCAGAAGTGTTAGCCTCCAGACTTAAAGAAAACAACCTGTTGGGAAAAAATACAAATGTTAGTTTCTATCGCAACAGAGAGAAAGATCACAGCTGAAAACAATTTTTTACTGTTTCCCTAATAATCTTGAAAATTCTGAACTTTATGGACACAGAGGAAGCCATAGATGTAAGAGCTTTATCATGTCATGAGTCGTAAGTTGTTTTTTGGGGGGTTTTTTCGAGCTACGTTTCGAAATATACTTCTCCCATCGTCAGGCTACTGAAATGACTAGATACGGCTATTTTATACTGTGGTAGTACAGACGTGCGTGTATACAGGGCTCGCGTTGTTTCGGAAAGTGGCGCTATACCTATGTTGTGTTTGTTGTGTTTCTTTCATTAGTGCTGAAAGCCATATTACTGGAAGGGTGCAGGATATACTGTTGATGCGATTGCTGCATTGCAGGGAATGGATTGTTTCTTTTATTTTTCTTATTGTTGTGTTGATTTCCTTGTCTATAATTCTTTTATTTTTCCCAGTCAAAGGTATGATCCTGTGTCCAGCAGTGTTCGGCTATTTCATGATTCTTGGTGTCACTTTTCTGAACATCTCTCTTGTGTTCTTTTTCTCTTTGACCCAAGTAACGCTTTGATTCACCTATGTAGGAGGAAGGACAGTCCTTACATTGTAGTCTGTAAACTTCGTTGTTCCTCTCCTCAAGTGGGACTGGGTCTTTTGGTTTTAAGAGGATGTTTCTTAAGGTGGATTTAGTGAAGAAGGAGCATTGAATGTTGTGTTGTCGGAGGGCTCGTCTTAGGTGCTCACTGGTATTTTTCATGCAAGGCAGACATATACGTTTCAGGGGTTCTTTATCTTCATGATTAGGTCCAGTGGTTCTGTGTAAGGCTCTCTGAACATCCTTAGCGTGGTATCCATTGGATAAGAGAACCCTTTGAAGGTGTCTTTCTTCTTTTCTGAGGTCATGTGGGTTAGATATAATGCTTCTTGCTCTTCCAAACAGAGTAGTGATGACACTATTTCGAGCTGAGACTGGATGGTATGATGCATTATTGAGATACTGGGCAGTGTGGGTTGGTTTCCTGTAGATGCTAACGGAAATGCTGCAATCTGCCTGCCTCTTTACTAGGACATCCAGGAAGGGTATTTCTCTTTGTTCTTCTTTCTCCGTGGTGAATGTAATATTTGAGTGTAGGCTGTTGATGTGTTCAAAGAAACCTTGTAGGTGATCCTTTTGGTTGATTGTAAAGACATCATCAACGTACCTTTCCCAGAAAGTTGGCCTTTGCTCTGCTGTTGATAATCCTGTGCATTCAAATGCTTGCGTGAATATTTCAGCAATATCCGAGGATGTAGGGGCTCCCATGGGTACACCGTTGGTTTGTGTGTAGATGTCATTGTTGAACAGAAAGCATGTGTTGGTGAGAAGTACTTGTAGTAGATCCAGGATATCTGAAGGTTTTAGTGTGGTTCTTGATGGCAATGAATCATCATCTTCAAGAAGGTCCTCTACAATAAGTAAGATGTCGTCAATGGGAATGCCTGCATATAATGATGTGACATCAAAGGAGATCATAGTTTCATCTTCTTGAATTCTTTGGTGTGTGAAGGCGGCAAAAGCAGTGCTGTTGTCACAGTGCTGTGGAATCATCTTAGCATAGGGACGCAGAAGGTCAGCTATGTAACGTGAAAGTGAAGGAAGCGGACTTCAAGAGTAAGCGACGATTGGACGTATTGGAACATTAGGTTTATGTACTTTTGGTAATCCATAGAACCGTGGTAAGGCCGAGTCTTTGAGTTTTAATCTGTGGTAGAGGAACGTATCAAGGGGATGGTTTTTCTGTAACGTAATTAGTGCTTTGCTGACTTTGGTCTTGACTGAGTTCATTGGGCTGCGCTTAACTATGGTATATGGTCCATTGTTGAGATGCTCCTGGCACTTCTGGATGTATTGAGCTTTATTGAGGATGACAGTTGCACGCCTTTTGTCGGCCGGTAGGATGGAGATCGAATTATCATTCTTTAGGGTTTTGATGGCACATCGTTCCCTTTTCGTGATGTTGTCAATGGGTACTTAGGAGGATTGAAGAAAAAGTAATTATAAAAGTATACGGAGGTAAAAGAAAAAGCCCCGGCAACCTAATTAAATTAATAGAAGAGGTAATTTTGGTCAGGTTTTCCTTAACTATCTAAAACTAATAAATGAACATTTGATTAAAGCTCATAAGAACGGTAAAATTCTTTATGAAGACAAAGGGAATAAATAATTTTTCGTTCTGTTGAAAAAAGGTCTCCCTCTTTCTCTCTCTCTCTCTCTCTCTCTCTCTCTCTCTCTCTCTCTCTCTCTCTCTCTCTCTCTCTCTCTCTCTCTCTCTCTCTCTCTCTCCTCCTACTCACGACACTTCTTACTATACCTCTTTACACCTTG
>RDPX01000176.1:1668050-1686793 GCA_003991215.1 Morbakka virulenta | reverse complement strand
CCCTCTCTCTTATACCCCTCTAGCTTGGTATAAGAGACCTCTCCCTCTCTCTCTCTCTCTCTCTCTCTCTCTCTCTCTCTCTCTCTTCTGCTTCACGTCACTTATTGTGACTGCACTTCTCACATTGTTGACAGTGTGCAGGTCTCTCCCCGCAGCGTATTGTTGGTCAATAGTTGGATATATATATATATATATATATATATATATATAGAGAGAGAGAGAGAGAGAGAGTAAAAAGTATTGGAGACATACAGTCACCCTGTGCTACACCAATGTTGGTCTTAAATTTGTCACTGAAGTTATTTTTGTATCTAATTTGTAATTTAACTTCCTTAATCATGAGTGCGATCATATGTAACTCTCCTGCATCTAAAATTTCCGCGAGGTCTTTCATGAGATTTAATCCCCCCAAAAGTATACAACTCCAGCTGTTAGAATTTTTGATAACTTAAGTATGTTAAATGATATATCTAAACAATAATCTTCTGACAAAGCCAATTTAATTGGTGGATTTATCTACTGCAACAATCCAGCTGATTTACCGAAACGTGTAACCTTGATCAATGCTTCCCAACACGTGTCAACGAAACATGGGTGATTATCAATAAATTACTGGAGCTTAATGTTATATCCAGGGAGCAATACGATTTGTATGTCAAATGGTTTTTTATGTAATCTATATAATGTGGATATTCCGTTATTTTTCTCATCAACGTCCGGTCAAAAGAATAGAAAATCTCACGACTTTGTAATCCAGCACAATGCAGAAATTGTTCTCGACAAAACCAAAACGTATTATGTAGCTCTAGATTCAACCAGTATGTCGTATTCATGGTATAATGTGTCGCAAGCTTTTAAGAATAATACCATTAAATATTCTCACGATTCTGGCAATACATGGACAACTATTACTCTTTTTTTATGGTAATTGCAGTTATACTGATTTAAACGGTAGCATTTTGTCAGCTTCACTCGAGCGAAAAGATGGGACATGACAAAGAAGTGAATAAGACTTATTGAACACTTTGGAATATTAAAATGTTTTTTCACAATATCAAAGGATCCGTATATTAGTTTTGATGAGTTTCAAACGATGTATTTCGACTTTACGATGCAGGAGACTGGGCTAAAGAATGGCTATACTAAACTTGAGTTCAAATATACTTTATTTGATGTTCCTGACAAGCCATATACTTTATTTGATGTTCCTGACAAGCATACACTTTATATTGGGTTGTTCTCAACGAAGAAGAGATTCATGTTGATAATCGAAATGGTAGAGTGTCTTTAATCATAATCATACAAATTATATGAAATTAATCTACTTATACGATGACAGAATATATTAGTTGCGGTGTAAATCTTAGTAGTCAAAAGGAGAAACTAGCCAAAGCATTGATGAATAAGTATCCAATAGTGATTCGCCTTTTTAAGGGCGAATTAGGTGGTAATGATAAATTATTTCTAACAATAACACAAATTAGAAGGATTCAAAAGGCTAAAAATGCTTCAAAAGATGTTGACTTAAAATTTCAAAGTCTCAAATGAGACATTTAGTTAAAAAAGGAGGGTTATTGTTCTCTAGTTTGACACTTGGCTCTAAATTACTGCCAACTTAACTGGTTACTAAAGGTCTTCCTGGGATTACAACCGGTGCTTTGCAGAGTTGTTCATAAATACCTAGTAACGAAGAAGCAGAAAGAACAAGTTTTGACATTTCTTTAATCTGATGGAGAGTTAGTGATCAAGCCAACACCAAGGCAAAGAACCGGCCTTTTCGGTCCCCTCCTCGGTAGTATTGCTATTCCATTCCTTGCTATTGCACTTGGTAGCGGCCTGAGAAACAGACCAAAGGGTAATGGCCTTCGAAATTAAAAGCCAAAAACAGCTCCTCGATTACAAAACCGTTCTTATTCTAATATGTACAATATCAACCAGCTTCTATGAATGTTAAAAGGGGAAAAAAAGAACTCAAGAATAGAGAGGAAGCGGACTCGTACTTGGGAAGAACAGCCCTCTGAGTCCCATACGATTACTGAGAGATATTTTTTTTTAAAAAATTGTTGATAACCATTAAGTAATATTGATTTTCTAAATTAGATTACATACCTTCGGATTAAGAATTTTAATGCAGTTTTTTAAGAGATAATATTGCCAATCAAAGTAAAAGTGTTACTACAATATTAATCTCGATGATCCTGCAGGACCAGGCAGTCACTGGCTTGTGATACTTATAGGAGATGGTGTGTCGGAAGATATCGCTTCGTTTGGAGTAAACTGTCCCAAGGAAGTTGTTCAATTGTATGATAACTACGTTTATAATAGTAGCCAGTATCAGTACTCATTGAGTGTATTATATGGTCACTATTGCATGTATTGGACCAATGAAAGGTATAAAGGAAAAACATTACAAAATGATATGACTGTTCTGGCACTCAAACACAAAATATAAAGAACGTTAACTAAAAACTGTTTTCAAAATATATAATCTAATAATATAATACAACATTTGGACGTTCGATAATGACCATGAGAAAAATATTAAACACTGATATTATCCTTCACAACCTAACGAATGGAATACGATAGGACGTCGCGTTTGTTGACGTCGGAGATCCTGTGATAAGTCCAAATGCTGTTACACTAAAATTCACAAATGGTAAATATCTCCATAAGGGCACCGGAGGTCAGATGACCTCTGTTATTGATACGGGTAATAACAGAATTTTTAATATTCACTTTCCACCTGTTTTGAAGAGGGAGGCTATCATTTTTGGCCATTTTAAGAGTACACATATATAACAATCTCTGTGAAACCCTACGATGAGAATACTATACAAGATACAGGTCACCATTGTTCAGACTAGACCGAGGTATTTCTTCAGAGGTTACCCATGATAGTCCAATAAGACAAGTATCGAAGCTATATGATCATATGTCTGAAAATCATGCTGAGTAAACAATTATAGTTAACCAACCAACAATAGATAAAATCAATCTTAATTTTCCTAGCGATTTAAACAATTCATATCCAGCTAAAGATATTGTCAATGTTTTGATTGTTTATAAACTGAACTCATTCAGTGATACATACTGGGCCAGGAATGGATTATTTGGTTATGACGATGGGGTGTGATGAATTAGCTATTTTTTCACTTGAAAGGCATTTAATTATAAGTGGTGTAACAGATGATCATATCGTCATTGGACCAAGCAGTTTCAATAATAAAACACGGAGTGGAAATTACCAAATCAAAGCAAATACTGGTGAGTTAAATAAATGATATTGCTTATCTTTTCACTGGGATGTACCAACAGGATTAAACAAATCAAGTGTTAGGAAACAATGTGATTTTACTGCAAGATCATCAACAGGATCGAATAATATGACATATGAAGACGAGAACCCAAACTAGAATGCTGGATTAAAAGGGTCTTTAGCCTGTAGAAAGAAAAATCTATTTCACATGTAGAAATTAAACTAAACCATCATGTCCTGTGTGGAAAGTGGTATAAAATTAATCACGATGTAATAACATTAGGTTGAATAAAATACACTATTTATATACGATGGTTAATATTCAAATTTGTTTGAAATATTTGAAAGGTATTTTTCACATCATAAAATAATTATATCCAACGATTGATGATCAGAAACTAAGGAATGCTATGATTTATCAATTAAAGTACAGTACAGTACAGTACAGTTTAGTTACAATATGAAACAGTCAAATAGGTTTCTCACATTACTTCTCTGATTGGTGTAAGATTGCAGAATTCGAAGAAGACGATGATCTGAAAATACTTCCTCGTGATTAGACAGTAACTGTACGATTGATTTATAACAGTACTTGATTTAAACCGTGTATGAAATATACGATATAGTATAAATATGGTATGATAACTGAGAAATTAATCCTTAAAACCTACTTTTTATCAGTTTACATTTGAATCATTCTCTTTTTGGGGGGAAGGGGTAATTTAGGGTCAATCTATATTTTCTTAGGTAGTTGAAATTTATTCTCGCATGATGATATCTGTCAAAATATGCTTGTGTGCGATCTCAGTTGGGATAAAAAATACCTACTATCAAGTAGAGTACAACCTTTAATTCCAAATCTGTTTGTATTAAAATATTTAGTACTCTTCTGGTGTAGATGTTTATTGTAGACAATTCGCTAAACGAATTATTAGTATTTATATAAAGAAACAGAAACACCAGTATATCACTGTGTACAACTGCAACTTCTTGTACGTCTCTTAGCTTGCTTAAGACCTGGGGCGCCCAGTCTCCCAAGGTTTGTATTTAGGCTCTCGTCTTTTTTTCAATAATTTCAATTTGTAGTTGCTGGTGAATCCGAGTAACTTTTCTAATAATGAAAAAGCGAATTACTTAGAAGGACACAGCAGGATTTACCCAATTCCCCCGGGACAGTGAAATTGGCCTCTACCTGAATAAGACCAAGTTTTCCCTGCATCTGGTATATTACTGTGTTTAAATGCAACTTTTCGTTGGTCTCTTAACTTGCTATAGTACGCAGTTCATGCAAAAAGTGATTTAATACATGAAGCTAAAGGCAAATGATTGATAGTGAAGCAACTTGAAAAATAGAAGTTAAACGAAATACATTTCAAAACAAATAAATAGGAGGCTGCTTTTCAGTATATTTGTATGAAAATAAATTATCTTCTTATATGCACACACTAAACAGAAAGGAGTGCTTAGCGGCAGTGAATGAACTTCATTAATTACAATAACTAAACACAACTAAACTCCTAAACGTTTCACAATAAAAAACGATGTGCAGTTAAGCTATCGTTGCCTCTCGCATAGTACAGAAGCTTGTCGCTTGCTAATTACGTAAACCAAAACAGGACGAACTACCCTACATTGAAATAATTATCTTATACAAAAAGAATACTTAAATTCTAGGTCATGCCATCAGCTTATCAATAGTGAAGACATAAAGAGAACTAGTATTTTTAAGTAAACTTTATAAAACGCTTTTATACGGGTGTGTAACTAATAAAAAGTCACAAACATAAAGCGCCTGATACACTCCTCCATTACTAAAGCTCCTTGTCCTTTTGCAGAAATAAATCAGTAGGTGAAGAGCACAGTTAAGGTACTGTTAAGGGTATGCAAATTGTATTTAAACCATAAAAATTTACTCAATACCTCAAGAACTTTACTAAATTATTTCATTTTCAAGAAAAGGTAGCCTGTTCCAGTTTCATAATCGATCAAGCTTGTCCCTATCTCCATATATATATATATATATATATCTGAAAAAAGCCCTATTTTTAAGGTTTTGCAATGATAAAGACATGTTCTCGTACGTTTTGGCCATACCTATTGCAATATATGATTCCAGCTTGTTAAAAAAATACTTATCGTGTGTGAAAAATTTTTATACTCCCTAATGAATGAACCTAGCTGAATTCGTAAGCGTATCACATATGAATACTGACAAAATGCATTATAGCCATTAAAACCTTGCAATGCTGGCTATTTTATCAGGAACAAGTTATCAAAAAGAGACTCCCTTATCTTTCAAATCGCATACAAATCGCATTTGCGTGGTTTTCCAATGGAATTGCAAAGTTGAGTTGATACATCATTTCAAAAGCAAAGAGGAGAAACCACAACACCAGATAAATATATTGAAAGGTAGCTAATAGTATATTATCTACGAAGTACTCTAGAGGCTATTAAAAGCTTTTTTTAGTATAAGGCATTTCTGTCTATTTGTGGCGCATCAATAAGTCGAGACTGCTTCTGTTGCCTGGCGACAAGGTTTACTAGAGCGATCAGCAGAAACCTCTTACTAGTAGAATCCCTGTGTGCAGGGACATAGCAAGGACTCACCAAGATCACACTTTAACACGTCGCTTGGCAAACAGTAACCACTGCTTTTTCACTAAATAAAAAAAAGCAACTAATTATGGGTTGGTGTTACTATTCTCATTTCCGGCCTTGTTATCTAAAATCATAAATAAAATTAACCGAAGTGGTGGTATTAAGCATCGAGTCCAAATATCTTTAGTTCAAATTTCTATAAGTTGTAGACGTATATTTCAGCTCGTAATCTGGTAATAAATGAATACCAAATCATATTTTACATTTTATAAGTTGTTATTAGACATTTAGTGATACTTATCAGTAAAAATCTATATGTAGTGACAATATAGTGCAACCCATTTGCATAAAAGTGGCGTCTAGCATTAAAAAGGATGAACTTTAATAAATGCGTTTAATGCTATCCGTTTAATTAAATGTGCAATAAGAAACAAAGCTCTTCATAAACTTATTCTGAGTAAATTATTAGCTGAAATTAATACATTTAACACCAAGAATACTTCTTTTATCCAAACAATGCCACCAAGGTATTACCGAGTCAAATTGAAATCTATAAAACAACTACGCATCTTATGTTCCTGCTTACTTTCTACGCCCTTTGGTTACCCAATGGCCATTGGTCTGTATCATCACAAAGAGTTTGCTGTTCCCTCAAAAAAGAATTCCCGTTTACATGGAAAAATTTCAAACTACAACTTATTTTCTATCCAGTGTTTCTTGCGTTATTTGTTCTTGTTTTTCTAAAAACAATAACTGATCAACGAAATAACGGTGTCTAACATTAACACCCATTTCTTTAAGTCCACTTGCAACCGACTGGTCTGATGCTGCTTCGCTTTCTTGAAAAAGAGTTTGTTTCAAATAGTTGTATACCTTCTCAAATAAGTCAGCACCCAGCAAGCGAATACAGTCCCTGGTAAATGAAAAAGAATCTATTGTCACAAAATATACCAAATATTACCATGAAATTCAAAGACGTTCGTATAAATTTCCTCCAGTAACTAGGACTCAGGTGGTGCCCTTCACAGGGACTTGGATTTAGCAGTGAGGAATTTCTTGGCCGAATGCCCTTCCTCACGCCAACCAATGGCTTTTTTTTGTGCTGAATTGATAAAGGCTACGGCTATGGCAGAATCTTGCTATAGAAAGGGGTGACAACCATTGCCTCCGGAGTTAGGGGAAAGCAGGTGGAACCGGGTAACCGTAGTCCACTAAGGGGAAATAAGGCGTCCTCTCCCGACTTGCTTAGTCTTGGGGTGATACCTTGGGCAAGTATCAGCAACCCCTTAGCCTCCCCTATCAGGGTTACGATGAAGACGTCGGCAGCAGGGCGTCGGATGTTTCTTCAGGGCGGAAGAACTCTCTAGTCAGAGTCAACGGCTTGGAGTAACGCAGCGGCTAGGCGGATGATCTGTCACGACACAGACAACGACTAGGTGTCATATACCATTACAACATGGTACTGCGCGACAGAAGGCAATGGCAAACCACTGCCGTATCTTGCCAAGAACATTATGATGACAAACCGAAAACCAAGAAAAGCAGATAACGGCGTCAAGGGGATTGTATCCCCGAGGAGCAATCCCTCGCCCGGTATGGTTACCTTGAAGCCGCAGGGGGGACCAGACCGTCATCAAGCGACTGAGGCAATCCCAACTAAGAAAAGTCTCAGAATTGGAACTTGGAATGTAAGAACACTGCATCAAATTGGAAAACTTGAAAATGTAAAGCAAGAAATGACACGGATTGGAATCAACATCCTTGGGTTATGCGAAACCAGATGGAAGAATAGCGGAGATTTTAGAAGTGACGATCATAGACTGATATACTCAGGAGAAGATACTCATAGGAGAGGAGTGGGCCTATTATTAGACAAAGAAAGTGCGAAATGTGTCCAAGGGTATTGGCAACTCACAGAGAGAGTTTTGTTAGTAAAGCTGGAAGGAAAACCGTTCAACATATCAATCATTGTGGTATATGCACCAACATCAGACAGTGAGGAAGCAGAAATTGAAGAATTTTACGAGCAATTGGACAAAGCTCGATCGCAGTGCAAATCACAAGAAGTAATACTGATAATGGGGGATCTAAATGCAAAAGTAGGACAAGACGAAGAAGGAAAAATAAAAGGAAAACATGGTCTTGGTGAACAAAACGACAGAGGAGAGAGATTTGTTCAATGGTGCACATCGAACGAACAAATTATCACTAATACATGGTTCGAAGAGCACCCAAGAAGACTATGGACTTGGAGAAGCCCAGGAGGGGAAACGAAGAATCAAATAGACTACATAACCATCAATAAACGTTTCAGAAATGCAGTCCAACATTGCAAGACATACCCTAGTGCAGACTGCGGAAGTGACCATCTACCTGTCGTCTGCAAATTGAAATTGAAACTAAAACAACTAAAGAAAAAGAAGACAGAACCAAAACTGCAGTATAAGAAATTGATAGAAGATCCAGAAACAAGAAAAGAATTTAACATAGAAGTCAAGAATCGTTTTGAAAACCTTGAAGATGAAGGTGAGCTTAATTCCTGCTGGAAAAAATTCAAAGAATCGGTAGTCTCAGCAGCAAAGAAGGTCTTACCGGAGAAAGAAAAACAAACTAAAAAGAAATGGATGACGTCAGAGATCTTGGAACTAATGGAAGAAAGACAACAAACAACAGACAGAAGAAGTGCGGAATATAGAACACTCGACCATCAAATCAGAATAAAATGTAGAGAAGCGAAAGAGGAATGGCTCAATGTAGAATGTGAAAAGATAGAACAACACAAACAAAGAGATCCCGCAAAGATGTACCAAAAGATCAAAGAAATCAGTGGCTGCAGATCTCCAGCTTCCTCTGGATGTATACAATCTAAAGATGGGAAGATCATCATGGAGAAAGAAAAGGTGTTGGAAAGGTGGACGGAGTACATCGATGAACTGTTCAAAGACAACAGGGGAGACAAACCAGCAATAAATAAGAACATTGATGGCCCTAAAATTCTGAAATCTGAAGTAAAGTCAGCACTAAAGAAAATGAAAAAGAATAAAGCTGCTGGACCCGACGAGATTGTTACGGAAATGCTGACATCTCTTGAAGACTTTGGCATAGTAAAACTGACTGATCTGATAAACAAAGTCTACGACAGCGGAGATATCCCTGAAGATCTAAGTAAATCCATCTTCATCGCACTACCTAAAAAGCCAGGTGCAACAGCTTGTGAATTACATCGTACAATAAGTCTGATGAGCCACGTGATCAAACTGATTCTGAAAATCATCATGAATAGAGCCCGAAGAAAGATCAGAAGGGAAATTGGGAAGGAACAGTGTGGTTTTATGGAAGATACGGGTACCAGAAACGCCATATTCATGATTCGAATGTTGGCTGAAAGAGCAATAGAGATGCAGAAGGATCTTTACCTGTGTTTCATAGACTACATGAAGGCGTTCGACAAAGTCCAACATGAGAAACTGTTTCAAGACCTCATAGCATTAGATCTAGATGGCAAAGATCTTCGCTTCATCCGCAACCTTTATTGGGAGCAAACTGCTTGTATACGTGTGGATAATGAACTGAGTCAATACGTCAAGATCAAGAGAGGTGTAAGACAGGGTTGTGTGTTTTCTCCAGACCTGTTTAACTTATACGGGGAAAAGATCTTCAGAGAGTTGGAAGGCTTATGTGGGATTAGTGTTGGTGGTCACAACCTGAATAACCTGAGATTCGCAGATGACTCTACGTTAGTTGCAAACTCTCAGCAAGGACTGCAGGACGTCTTGAACAAAGTAGTGGATGAAAGCAAGAAGAAAGGACTCGAAATAAATCGCAAAAAGACCGTGTGTATGGTAGTAAGCAAGAAACACAGTCCAAGATGCAGATTACTCATTGGGACTGACAAAATCCAGCAGGTGGAAAAGTTTAATTACTTGGGAAGCTACATCACCCAGAATGGTAAATGTGACGTTGAAATAAAGCGGAGAATTGGATTAGCAAAGGATGCCTTCAATCGACTAGGAAAAATTTTAAAACACCAGAAAATGTCAATGTCCACAAGAATGAGAGTACTGCAGTGCTACGTAACATCTACCCTGCTGTATGGAAGTGAATGCTGGACAATATCAGTCGGAATGGAAAAGAAGTTGGAAGCCGCTGAAATGTGGTTCTTGAGGAGGATGTTGAGAATATCATGGACTGATCATGTAGCAAACGATGACGTTTTACAAAGAGCAGGAACAGAAAAGAACCTGTTGAGGACAGTCCGAAGAAGGCAGATGGAATTCTTGGGACACGTCATGAGGAAGTAGGGTCTGGAAAACTTGGTACTGACAGGACGTATAGAAGGAACCAGAGACAGAGGGCGGCAGCGAAGAACATTTTTGGGAAATTTGAGGGACTATGTGGCAAAAAACTGGAGGAATGGAATACAAACAAGTGAAATATTACATCTGACAAGGAACAGGGTTAATTGGAACATCATGATAGCCAACGTCTACAGACATGGCACTTAAAAGAAGAAGAATTGATAAATCATAAAACAAAAGGTATATATAATACATGAGCCAAATATAATATTTATGAGGAGCCGTGGCTTAATGGTTAATGCAACTGCACCGCAACCAAGAATTCCGGGTTCGATTCCCCGAGCGGGCGAATTTGTAAAATTCACAAAAGAAAAAGCCATTGGTTGGCGTCAGGAAGGCCAAGAAATTCCTCACTGCCAAATCCAAGTCCCTGTGAAGGGCATCGTCTGAGCCCCAGTACTGGAGAAAAATGACGTTAAAAACAAACAAAAAAGCCATATACAGTATATATATATACATATGTATATATACGTTTCATTTTGTTTAGCTGACGATTGTGAAAACACGAAACTGACAGTTCTAAACTATGTTTTGTTAATTTTTTTTGTTAATAATCTTATATTATTGAGCACTGTCGATAGCTAATAATTACTTCGATACTGGTATCATATATATGTACATATATATAGTAAATAAAGTTCTTGAAAAACTTGCCAGTGTATAAACTAAACATCAGTCAATGAACATGAAGTTGTCGAGTACATAAAGTTGGGCTTTTCGAATCATCCAACAGACATAACAGACACATTCTGACTATTTTTCAAATAATACTTATCTCATCACATCATATTTTTTTAAACAATACTCATCCTCTGAGACAAATTTCAGTCAAAATATATTCGTCTGTGCTGACAAGTGGTTATGCTAAAATAATTTGTTTGTTCTGCAATTCACATATTAGTAATTTGTGTTTTTAATCAGTTTACAATATCGTACTAATAACCTTGAATAGGGCAACAGAGACAGTGCCACAGCAGTAACGGATGGTCTATGTGACCAGGTCATTCAAAGCGGTCTAGAATTGTTTAGTACTTTGCTTTTTAGCACAGTAGTGAAGGATAAATAGATATAACCATATATACATATATATATATATGTCTACATGTATATATACATATGTGTATGTTTTACGATATATATTACTATATATTAATAATATACATATATGGATAACATGAGCCACCCCGACTATGCGGTTTCACTTAGTCGTTGGATTGGAGTCATTTGGTACACTGGATTAAGTTTACCTGCTGCGCTTCAAATTCGTCTTTCCTACATACGTGTCCCAGAAATTCAAGCTGTCTCTTACGGATTGTTTTCATGGGCGATCTTCTGTAATTTGCTGTTTCCATCACCTCCTTATTTGATTTCTTCTCCATGCAGGATATCTTTAGCATCCTTCTTAGGTACCACATTTCAACCGCCTCTAGTCTTCTTTCCGCATCCTTGATTGGAGTTCAGCTTTCGCATCCATACAGTAATACAGACCATACACATGTCTTCAGAGTTCTGATCTTCGTATCATTTCTGATGTTCCTATTGGTAAAGGTTGTTTTTAAGTTGTTGAATGTGTTTTTTGACATTGTAATTCTGCTTTTCCTTCGGACAAACATTTCGCACCTGATGCTATTGTGCTTCCTAGATATCGAAAACTGTTCACCTGTTGTATTCTTTCACCTGAACAGTCGATCGTGCAAACAGGTAGTGTCTCCCGCTTCGATAAAACCATACATTCTGTTTTGTGGTGTTCAATTCCAGGCCTCTCTGTCTGCTTTTTCCCAGCACTTCATCCAATACTTTTTGAAGTTTTTCTTCGGAGTCAGCAATCACTACAGTGTCGTCAGCGTAACCAAAGTCTTTCAGGTCTTTACCCCCAGTTTAATATCATCCATTTCGCTAATGTTACGCAGTATCATCTCACTGTAAATATGAAAAAGATCTGGAGATATTACAAAACCCCTGTCTTAAACCTCGACGGACTCGTTTGTAAGACGAGTTCCCGATCGGTCCGAACTGCTGCAATGTGCTCCCAGTAAAGATTTATTAGAATTCTCATATTTTTGCCATCCATGTTGAGATTGGAGATGATATCAAACAAAGGTTTAAAGCAACATATACCATATGGTATGTGTTGTTTTAAACCTTCAAAATGAAGCAAGATTGTATCATGTTATTGTTGGACTAACAGATTTTTTTACGAGCAGATCTGGTAATTAGCATAAAATAAACAAAAAGCTCCAAGGTTCTTATTCCCTAATGAATTACTTATTTGACCATGTCAATTTGTTCCAAACCGACAATAATAACTGTGGATACAGCAACTCAACAAATGTCAAGCTTCCTTTCATTTCTCTTCTAAAAGACGGAAGTTACCTTTAAAGTAAATGGAATTCAAACTGCGAGCTTGGTGAATTCATTTGAGAGAAGTACAAAAGAGATAAAAAATGGGCCAAAAATGTCTCTTTTAATGGCTCTCTTTTGTGATCCTCTTCATATTCAGGTGGTTAATGCAGCTGATGGTCTGCAAACACAAGAATGTTTTACCAACGATACTAAATTACCATGTGGCAAGCCTAGTATCAACGGTTTTGTAATATATTTAATCATCATTTAGGTAGTGTAGCCAAAACCAGCACGAATGAACTAAAATGTTGCCAGCTAGTCTCTCACAAACTAGTTTTTAAAATGTGATTTAAGAAGAATAGCACTCAAATCTGCTTCATTTATTGACTTCTTCGGCTCAGTTCCCAACTTTGACACTCCTACATCCCTGGCAAAATTCCAGTTTAAAACCTCGTCCGGTGTTTACCATAATAGAATACACTTCGCTTACAACCAGGAATCTCGTTGTCAGAGAAAGCTTAACTAAAATAATGTTGGATGATTGTACAAAATTGAAAAAAAGAATAAAATGACTTTTGAGTGGCAGTATTAGGGCACAAACCGTTACCTATAACAGGCCGCAGGAAAGCATCAGACGATGTGACGAGTAAAGAAACACCTGGAAAAATTCTTGCCCTACACGGACCAAATGGGATATTGTTTTTTAAACCCTTCCTTTGAGTGGGGCTTCCAATACAAAAACAATGCTTAAAAAAGAAAGAAAGAAACATATATAAGTATATGCTACAGTCACCCCATAATGAAGGCTATTGGTAATACAATAGAGCAATACAAAAGAACGTCCTATGGGAAATTGGAATTTGATTTATTTACTCCCATGTATAAAGGAAAAGGCATCTTACCTGGTGTGGTTCAATTAAAATTACAGTTTGGAATGTAGTGGCTATCTAACAAAAGTAACGAAAAAGAAGTCAAGATACTTGAGATTAAGCAAAAAAAATTCCAAAAAACACATAAATTACTTTCTTAAGGCATCTATCTTCTTGCTTCGTGTAGCTGAGGAAGTAGCAACGGAGTCAGTTGTTACCGTCTCTGACTGCTGCTCATCGGTCAGCTCCAAGGCACACTTCATGTATTCAACCACGTCATCGATGTCATCATTCTCATTAAAATCAGACGATGAAGCACAACAGTCACTCGTTTCGTCCTCAAATTCGTCATCAAATTGTGAATAATATGTCTCTGCCAAATTTTCGTCTTCTGGTACATCAGAAACTAATGTAAGATCGTAAGAGTCTATACCTAAAAAGAGGAGAAAGTAAAAAGAATTCTAAGAAAATGATTTTGAAGAGAACTATCAACGTTTTGTTATTAATCGGTAATACTGGCAAAGACGACAGCTGAAACTTTAACAAGTTCAAGGTTTTTTGGAGTAATCATGAATTGACAACTGCAAGAGAAATGCTATCAAAACCCTCTTGGGTGCAGCACTGGAAACCTACCTAATGAATTTTGACTTTCGTAATACCCATCATCAGAGGAACCACCAGACCCAAACATGGGGGTTGTGTTCTTGTCTAGTGAAACGTCTGTATTACGTACATACTCCTTTTCAAAAGCATCAGGGTTTTCTTCTATCCATGCAAAAGCGGCACTTGCCTTTGTCTGAAAAGAAAAGGACACATTTGATATTAGACTCATCAAGGCAACTACATAATATTCTGAAATTCAAAGCAAAAGTAGGTCATTTTCAGCCTTGAAGAGCCTTTTCACCTAAGTGGATGAAACTTCATTTAACACTACCATCACTAAGGAACGAAGAAAAAACTTATATAGAAGGAATATGCACGTTAGTCCATACGAATGATCACAATCCATCAAGACCCATAGGGCGACAAACACAACACTCTCTAACCAATATTTATAAAATTCAAAGATCATATATATATATATATGTGTGTGTGTGTGTGTGTGTGTGTGTGTGTGTGTGTGTGTGTGTGTGTGTGCGTGCGTGTATGCCCAAAACTAAATAAAAAAAGGGAATGAAGAAAGCGCAAATTTTGTTTCTGTCTACTTTACAGTTCTGGACTCAATATACATAACGTTACTTTGTAATACGGCCAAAGGGACGGCCTTTAGAACCTATAAGGGCCATATGGGCCCCTTTACAATCGAAAATTAAATCTAATATGGCAACGTAGAAACCTCAAATTTAGTGTCAGGTCGTTGTTAACAAATAACATGTTTTTTTTCGCTATCAATCCTGGGGGGGGGGCATCAGGGCTTAAAGGGGTTCTTTGTGGTCTGTTTTCAAAGATACAGACCTATGATCTCATATTGAATTTGGGTGCCTCTTCTAGTAGATTATTAAGATGTAACAAAAAAGCTCTGGGACTCACTTGTTTTTCCTTGGCTTCTTCATACTTTTTTTTATTTTCTTCGTATGATATCCGTGTTAATTCCCTATGAAATGAAGCAACCATGAGATAACTTAACACTTCTATAGTCTACATCCATTTTACAGTGCTACATACAGAGCCAGAAATGTCTATTATCAAAATCTTTACATTAGTAGTAAACAAACGCCATTATACATAAGCATCTAAATTTAATACTAGATCACTTATAAAATCTAAGACAAAAATTCGTGTACTTTAACCTTGGATGGGTAAGTGTGTGTGTGTGTGTGGGGGGGGGGGGCTGCATGGCTTATTAAGATAAATAAATACAACAATATATATATATATACATACCTGAAAATAAACAAGACAGCACTAAGTTCATGATTAAACTTAACAATCTTCAGCTATACTTTGTGTTGACTGCTGAAAACGCACACGTTATTTTTTTACCAATTTTGGGAATTTTGAAAAAAACTCCCAACCATTTCGTCTCTTTGGGTCTCAACAGATTTTACAATTATGAAAAGTATAAAATTACTAAATTCTTGACAATATGTTGTATTCAAATTCTAAATGTACAAAGTTAATTGTCAGCTCATTATCATACAACACTAGCCAAGGTATTCATAATTCGTCTAAGGCTTTTGTATGTTTCTTTCGACCCATGTAATACCTATATTTGCAAACCGACCAGTGTCGAGCTAAATTACCATTTCCTTTGTTCGATAGAAATGAAGAAGATATCCACGGCCACCAATATCCCTTCTTTTAAAAATTCCTTAAGAAACTAAAAGCATATTTATCACTTTAATGACAAGTTTTAAATGGAAACTTTGGTTCTTAAGTCGGACAAAGCTTCCAATCTGCCATGTAAAGTATCTCATTCATAAATTGTCTCTAAAATCAATAAGTAATATCAGCATTCAAACGATTGCAACACTGGCAGTTTTAATGTCGTTAATCCAATACAACTGGGTAAGCTTTTTATAGTAATGATACGGATTTAGTACATACTTTAATCTTCTGGCTTCTTCATCAGCCCTTTGCTGTTTCCTTAATCGAAGGCCTTCACTATAGCACAGAAAAACAAAATTAATAACAAAATACATCCTGCAAGATTACAATTACACGTGTCATACAGATTATGGTGTTATGAAATACCATTTGAGTCTGAGGAATTAATCACGGTACAATGGAACGTTACTGAGGAGGTAGTATCATGTACCATGAATTATGTTCAAGTCAAATGGTTGTAAAGCTGCTCAAAGTTTATCAGCCGACATGCTGCGTGTCGTATAAAAAAACATTCAATGTGCAGACACTGGCATGCTAAATATGGCTTCATTATTAGCTCTTCCTTTAGCAAGTGCGATCTCTTTACCGAAGGAAGTCTAAATCTAACTTGAGGAGGATACCATCTGGCATATAGGGCATTCGTTGTAGGATGAAATGACCTGACCCACATAACTTGTCAAGTACATGTGTTCCTGTATCGCAGCATTGCATTGAAATTTAAGTTTCGTCACTTAACTGTTAATTCATATTCTGCTCTGACCTATGACTGCAAGTGCCGGACTGTGGCGATGCAAGCACACTGAACCTTCATAGAATAAACAGTACATGTAATTTCTTTGACGAATAACCATCACAACTTAGAAGTCATTCATGAAAAACGGGAGGGTATTGCAATAGAGAAAGTATGGAGAGTACACACACTAGGTAGTCAGAAAGCTGCGAAATCATTTTTTGTTATATTAACAGAAATGTCTGCGTATCCAAAGACAATTGGGAAGCATGGAAACGACAAAAGACTTGCGTCACATGCAGCCTAACTACAGTATATAGGAAATATTTAATCAGAGTTGTTGCATTGACCCAATAGGCCTCTAAGAGAAGATATGGGGCTAAAATGGTCGCTGACGTCTCTAATTTGTTCAATTCATATCTACTTAAGAGGGGGCATATTTAATCTGCTCCATACAGAGATATTTGGGAGTTAGTGAAAACAAGGGAGGGACGTCTAAACATCAATTTAAACTGGGCATTAAAATACAAAAAAAAATGTCATATTCACCTTGGTGTTATTGGCCTTTTTTCAGATGATTTGGTTATTTGCACTTCACCTTTTTTGGCTGAAGCAAGCCTGAAATGGAGTAAAAATGCTTTGGTAACTGGATTTCGATCAAATGCAAATGAATATTCATAATCTTGCTACTAATCTTCAAGCTTTGTCTCGTGTCTCGTGTCTCGTTCACGAAATGACGCTTGTCCTAGTCTTTTTAACAGGTATTATGACAATAGTTGTGTGCTTAATTCGCCATTACCACCTTGTTGCATCGCGTGTGACTCGTTTCTCGCAACATCTTCATCCAAATGCTGTTGCTGTTCTGTGAATGTAGTTTTTTTCTTTGGACGGCCAGACTGCGGAACTTTTTTGCTTCTGAGTGCTGTTCTCCATCACATAGTTTAAATTTTTTCAAGTCGGAGGGCGATTTATTTCTTGGCTTAACTTTTTTTCTGAATTTCCTTCACAGTTTCATACACTTTATATCTATATATCTTCTACGGTCCTTAACTAAAAAATTCTTACACAGTTTCCATCTAAGAAAATTATCTCCAAAAGCATTATTCTCTTTTCTACGAATCACAATCCTCTCAATCAATATAACATTATTTTTATTCTTTTTAAACATAAACAACACGACTCGGGACTATTCTTCAAAGCTAGCTTCTTAAGTACTAGCATAAGGTAACAGAAGTTTCGGCACTCCCTGGTGATGAATCTTTAATCTTTAAGGAAACTGATATGTTAATGAGTAAACCTAGAAAAAATCTGATCTCTTTTACACTAAATTTTTAAACAATCTTTTTATAAGTGCTAGAAAAGGACGTCAGTCATATGAACCAAATCAAGGTTCAAATTTCTGTGGGTAATGTATTTTTGTGTAGTTCCTTACAGCTTCTTCGACGAGCTCTTAATTCCTGGTCTCAGCCCCGATTACTAATTAAATGGGTGTTTATTGAAAAACGTGTGTGTGTGTGTGTTGAAATTTACACGTTCAATGACATGGCCTCGGGTGAGTTTTAAAGTGTTAAAACTCACCCGAGAGGAAATATATATATATAACATGGCCTCGGGTGAGTTTTAAAGCAATTGGAGGATAGAGGTCAACTGAAGTTTTCACCAATAAGAGCTGTTATACTTGTGTTTATAATAACCGTATCTTTAACAAATTTATTAATTTTTTAAAAGTTATTTTCTTTCCAGCACAAATAAAATGACTCCCCCGCTTCCAAATTAACCAGATTTTTCGAGATTATGACTTCCAACAAGAAGTTTGTATTCGAAAGTAAAACCCATATATTTTAAATATCGACAAGTTTTCTCACTTATCAGGATGTTAGAGCAGGCTACAATATAGCTGTCGAAACGTACTTTTAGCCTTTTGTTTCCTTTGTCTTCTTTCCAAAATGTGAGAATTTAGCGGAGATTTCAAACCTTCCATTTTCTTAGGCCCAAGTGTGGCCCAAGTGTGGCCCAAGCGTTGTGCCAACTGATTTTATGTTTAGCCTTTAGAAAGTTTGCTTTCCTGTTTTGGATTGATGTATTGTATCCCGCCACACGATTTTTGTCTATAAATTACTTAATGAGTTGCTTGTTAAAAAGTAACCAACACTGATCAAAGCTCACTTTACGTGGAGAAAGACGCAGACAATGGCAAGGCAACAATTTGACAGAATTCTTTTGTTTAGGTGGAGCCCCAGGAACCTTTTTTTTTT
>RDPX01000176.1:1603356-1652129 GCA_003991215.1 Morbakka virulenta | reverse complement strand
AAGCCTTAAAGTCTAGTTGTAACAAGTATCCTTAGCCTTCCAGAAATCTATTAAGACTCTACCTGTTTTAAGAAGTACAGTTAGCCGTCTACAATCTGCATCCTTTCTACACCCACTGCTACACGTATTTCCTCTAACCATTTTGTCTCAAGGTGTTTAAAGCTATCGCTTTTGGTTGCTACATTTCTTTTTGTATTTTCCCTCTTTTTTTTCAAATGTTACATAACCACCAGAAAGATTAAAGTTTATAAGCTGGAATTTCTTTTTATTTTATCTATTACAACTAGAACTGGTCGTCTTGCATTTAACACACGGTCTGATTATGCACAGAAATTCTCCAGTATTTTCAGCTGTTTATTTTCTAGAACGGTCTCTGAATACTGTTGGACACTTTTGGCTTACCTGAAAATCTTTTTACTCCATACTAACCCGTGTATTTCCTTTTCAATCCAATCACGCCCCTTTTCATATTCTTCTTCAAAAGTACTATTATTGTTGTTTTTTTATTGTTGATCGTTTTTCCTCTCATTAGACACTTCTTCATGTAGTCCCGGGCTGACCAAGGCTGTTGTACCTGGTGTTACAAATCACCTTTCCATTCTCTAACAAACATCCCCAACGACACTGAAAAATCTTCTCTTTATGCTAATCTGCCTACTTCTTCTCAACTTGCATCATTACTAGTGGAATCTTCCTTCCCTAGTTGCTTCTTGTAGTGGTGTTCGCCATGGTGTTGAAAACAAACCCGAAATTAATCACATTACATTAATCCTCTTTGCATTGAGTAATATACATGGCCTCCAACAGTGCTTAACAATGGCCTTTGTCCTTTACCTATGTCCGTACTTGCCACCAAGTCCATCGGTCTCTCTTTATTTCTTTCCCCATCACTCTCCTCCAGATCTTCTTTGGTCATTCTCTTTCCCAATTTCTTATAGGCATCCAACGTATAGCAACCTTGGAGCTTTACTTTTATTTTTAAGGTGAAGAACATACCCAATCAATTGCCATTGTTTTGCCTTATCTCAAGTCAATCGTGGTGTGTGACAGTTCTTTGGTAAAGATCTTGGTTTGACACTGTGTTAGGCCAAAAGATCTGAAAGATTCTGCAAAGAAATCCAGCCTCTAGTTTGGTGGAAATAGACTGGGTCACCTTTCAACATCTGAGCCATACCTTAGGACTTGAAGAACATTGCTGTTGAAGATCCTGAGTTCTGTTTTATGACTGGGCTTGAAGGAGTTCCTCTACTCTGTCATTGTTAATGGTGACTGGTAGAGCTGTCTCTGTATTCACTTTCATCACCTTGGTTTTCTTGGCATTTGTGGTAAGGCCAAATTGTTTTTCTAATGAATCATTCTGACTTTGGTTGGATCTCTTGATGCCTTTGTAGCAGCAGTGCAATATCATCTGCAAAATTGATACCTTCCAGTGTTGCTGGGAACAGTGTTCACTGAATTTATTGACTTGTGTTCTTAGTGGTTTCTTCTATCAGCCAGGCAATGCAGGGCAACGGGAACAACAGGCACCATTGTTTGACTCCTTTCTTGATTTTTAAGCTTGTTGTCAGTTTCTTTCCACATATGATAATGGGATAAAAGTCTAAGTACAGCATCCTGATCAGGGAACAAATTATTTCTGGGATCCCACAGTATCAAAGTATCTTTCACAGTGCTGGTCTGTACACACTGTCAAAAGTTTTAGGAAAATCAATGAGGTATCCATAGACTATGGCATTTAAATGCATAACTCCATTCAGGGAATGGTGAATAAAGACATGATCTGCACAAGATCTCTCTTTCCTGGAACCTGCCTGGTTTGGCCTCAGTTACTGGTTTATTAATCTGGTGATTCTGTAGAGAGGAACTCTGGTAGAGATCTTGATGGTTAGTTACAAAACCTTTATCCCCCTCCAGCTGTTATGGTCTGTCAGTTAAACCTTTTTGGCAGCTTCAAGAGAGTCCCGCCTTTGAATCATCAGAAAATATTTCTGGTTCCAGGTTTTTCTCATAATGTGTCTTAGAATTGTTTTAGTCACCTGTTCCTCTACCTTTAGCAATCCCGCCTGAATGTTATTATACCCTTGTTCTTTTCCATTCTTGACCATCCCTATAGCTACTCCTATTGCCATCATCATCAGTGTACATGTCTTGTACTCCAACATTATAAATGTTGGCTCAAAGATGGGCTCTGAGTCTAGGTCATCCCAGTTTGGGACCTATTTAGAATGTTCTTTTGAGCATTTAAGCTTTTTTTTATTTCTTATGGCAACCTCACCCTCATTGCTCAGGAGAGTGTCAGGTGGCCTAAATCTGCCTGACAATACTTTGCTAATCCTGTAAAGTACCCAGGCCCTGTTTTGATGTACAGTTTAAGTCAAAGTGATCATATTGTCACCATAGGCCTATTTTTTGCTTTTGCCTTCCTCTTGACCTCTTTATCTAAATCTACATATGTGAAACTGAGGTGCTGTTTTATTTGCTATTATTTTGCTTGGTCCAATTTTGTTAGTGTCTCTCCTTTCAATGATCTTCTACCATTCCTGAATATCCACTTTTTTTCTCTTCCTATGCTTTATTTCAAGCAGCTAATCTCCAGCTACCCATTCGTTGAATGAGAAAATGGTTAGCTCCTGGTGGTCATTGAGCAACCTGTTTCTGCTTTTCAAGTTCAACTGAAAGCTTTTCTTTACTTCTGGATCTTTCAGGTGGTCCACATCTAAGCAAAGCTGCCTTTGCAAATCTTTCTTGGCTTTCCTAAGCTTTGGCTTCATTCTTGCTATGAACAGAGCATGATCATTATTATTTTCAGCTCCTCTCATAGCTCTAACATCTTGGATGCCACCTTTCATCTTCTGTCGATGAGAATGTGGTCAATCTGGTTCTTGGCATAACACTAAGGTGAATTCCAGCTCTGGTTGTAAATGTCTTTGAGTTGGAAAACAGTGCCACCAATGACTAAGTTGTTCTCCTTGCATAGCTTGATCAAATACTTTCCATTATTGTTTCTGCTGCCATATCAATGAACTCCCATTGTGGATTCCATACCTGTATTTTCACTGCCTACCTATGCATTGAAGTCACCCATAAGGCATTATGGGTGACTTTTCAACCAATGTACTTTTTGATGCACTTCTGGAACAATATCCTGGATTCTAGTGTAACTCAGTGTCTCTTCGAAATGGGTCAGGCAAAAAAATTTTATATCAGAAAAGAAAAGAACAAACATTTGATTAAACAAAGGTAACTCCAAACATAAGGTTGCTGTTACCAAATAATCTACAATGTTGGTGAACTATTTCAACATTTTAAAGCAGCAAGCAATAAATCAGAATTTCACCAAGTTTATAATTTTTCTACTTGTCAGTCCAATAAAACGTACTGCTATCAGACTGGCCTGTGAATGGACAAAAAAAAGTTTTGGTTCTATGTATTTTGTACTACATTTGAAAAAATGCTGTTGCTTACCTTTGAGAGAAGTCTTGCCTCTTTTACAGCATCAACTGTCTCATCTGGCCTGAGATCACCAACTGGTATTTCCTTGAGAACTTTCCTAAAAAACAGGGTAGTAACTAAATGTCTATAACCACAGAAAAAATGAAAATGCCATTTTATATTTACAGTAACAGAACTTAGATTTGTCTTGTAATTTATTTAAACCTATTACCATTGGATGTAAAATCACATTCTGGTTCCAAAAATGGCAATATATGGTCACAAAGGAAGTCTATCCTAAGACATACTGTCCAAGTTCAAATGTCCGAAAATTGGGAGACTTAACAAAATACAACTGGAGGTTTGCTCTGCAGATTTCACTCTGAAATAAGACATTTTTCGGCTTAAAATCAACCTTTACAGAGAATGGTATCAGTGATTACATAATTAATCAATAATAATATTAATTTATAATATAATTCATAATTTTGTTTGATATTTTGATCTTACAACAAAAACTAGAAAATGATAGACGTTTCTGACATGTTATTCCGCGTCCAGATAACATAGAATATAAGAACGTAATCTCGGCTGATTTCATAGGTATGCGGGCCCATGGGCCTCAGGGTATAGACAAACCTGCCCTGCATAGTCTCCGGGTCGCCCTTTGGCAAGGCGTAGTACCCGGTTTGACACCCCTCCCGGGGTTACAGACCCTTCAATTCCTATTGGCCCGTCCTGCCTGAGTGGGGGCGGCGCATTCCTGGGCGTATGAACTTCCTCTGAGGTCACCGGTCAGGAATAGCCACTCGCTGCCTTGCGAGTAGGTCCATTGGGGACAAAGGCCAGGCACACCGCCGATAAATGTGGTTGGCGTCAGGAAGGGCATCCGGCCGTAGAAAACAAACCGCCAAATGAAACATGATGCGGATACATAGTCAAATCTTCATACCGGATCGGTCGAGGCCCGGATTACCAACGACCGCCAACATCACTATTGCGCAGGGTGATGCTGGAAACTATGCTACTGCGGAAAAGCGGAAGAAGAACAGAGGAGGAAAGAAAAGGAGGAAAAAGAAGGAGAGAAGGAAGGTAAAAGAGAGATCGTTAAGGATTGGTACACTCAATGTAGGAACAATGAATGGAAAGGGAAGGGAGATTGCAGACTTGATGGAAAAGAGGCACATAGACATCATGTGCTTGCAGGAAACTAAGTGGAAAGGGAGCAAGGCAAGGCACCTCGGAGATGGCTACAAGTTGTTCTATCATGGGGTTGATAACAGAAGAAATGGCATTGGAATAGTCCTAAAGGACGCCTTACTGGAGAGCGTACTTGAGGTAGAAAGGATATCCGACAGGGTAATGAGAATGAAGCTTGAGGTAGAAGGGCAAATGATGAATGTGATCAGTGCATATGGGCCACAGGTTGGATGCCCGCGAGAAGAGAGCGAAGACTTCTGGAAAGACATGGACGCAGCCATCCTGAGAGTACCGAGAGCAGAAAGGAGTTTCATCGGAGCGGATTTCAATGGACATGTCGGAGAAGGGAACAGAGACGATGAAAGTGTGGTGGGAAGGTATGGTTATGGCAGGAGGAACGAAAATGGGCAGCACATTGTCGACTTCTCAAAGAGAACTGAGATGGCCATCCTGAATACATACTTCAAGAAAAAGGAAAACCAGAGAGTGACTTATAAAAGTGGAGGAAGATGCACGCAAGTCGATTATATAGTCTGCAGAAGGAAGGATCTGAAGGAAGTTACTGATTGCAAGGTACTAGGTGGAGAGAGTGTAGCTGCACAGCACAAGGTGGTTATTTGTAACCTCACCATCAAAACAAAGAAAAGAAGGAAGAAAATTGTAGAGCCGAGGATAAAGTGGTGGAAGCTAAAGGACCCAGAATGCCGGAGAAACTTCAATCGCGAGCTATTGGACTTGGTTAGCCCAGAAGCAGATGTGCTCAGTAATTGGACAAGTACTACTGACAGAATACGAGAAGCAGCAAAGACAGTCTTGGGGGTAAGCAAGGGGCGTCAGAAGAGGGACAAAGATACTTGGTGGTGGAATGACAGAGTGCAGGATAGTATCAAGATGAAGAGAGAGGCAAAGAAAAAGTTTGATCATTCAAACAGTGAGGAGGATCGGAGTGAATATTGTGAAAGAAGGAAGAAAGCAAAGCGAGAGGTAGCCAAGGCAAAAGAAGTAGCAATCCAAGACCTTTACAACCGTCTTGACACAAGGGAGGGTGAGAAGGAGCTATACAGAATTGCAAAACAAAAAGACAAGGCTTCCAAGGACATTCAACATGTCAGAGTCATAAAAGATGAGGACGGACGACTACTCACAAGGGAAGAGGAAGTATTACAAAGATGGAAAAGTTACTTTGAGAATTTGATGAATACCGAGAACCCAAGGGAAATGAGGGAAGAGACTCAAGAGAAAAAGGTCCGTGGAGTGGAGAAGATAGACATTGGTGAAGTGAGAAAAGCACTGAAGAAAATGAAGAATGGGAAGGCAGTGGGCCCGGACGATATTCCCATTGAAGTGTGGAAGGCGCTAGGTAGACAAGGCCTGGAAATACTTACCAATGTCTTCAACCAGGTACTTGCAGGCAGGGAGATGCCAGCTGAATGGAGGAAAAGTGTGCTGGTCCCAGTATTTAAGAACAAGGGAGATGTGCAGGAATGTGGTAATTATCGCGGAATTAAGCTGATGTGTCATGCAATGAAGCTGTGGGAGAGGGTTTTGGATGCAAGGCTGAGGGCTGAGGTGGATATCTGTGCACAGCAGTATGGGTTCATGCCGGGTAGGAGTACATCAGATGCGCAATTTGCACTGCGAATGCTAATGGAAAAGTATGGGGAAGGACAGAAAGAGCTTCATTGTGTGTTCATCGACTTAGAGAAGGCGTACGACAGGGTCCCGAGGGATGAGTTATGGTATTGCATGAGGAAGTCTGGAGTAACAGAGAAGTATGTGGAAATGGTACAAGATATGTATAAGAATAGCATGACTGCAGTACGGAGTGCCGCTGGATTGACTGATTGGTTCGAGGTGAAGGTCGGCCTACACCAAGGCTCAGCCCTAAGCCCCTTTCTGTTTGCTATCATTATGGACCAATTGACGGAGGATGTGAGGATGGAGGAGCCCTGGACCATGCTGTTTGCAGATGATATTGTGCTATGTAACACGACGAGAGATGAAACAGAGGAACAACTGGAAAGGTGTCGGAACGCCCTGGAGAAAAGAGGCATAAAAGTTTGCAGAGCAAAAGCCGAATATCTGGTCTTGAATGGGAGAGGGGACGAAAGAATCCAAGGAACGATAGTCAAGAGGG
This sequence comes from Morbakka virulenta, assembly GCA_003991215.1. Classification (NCBI taxonomy): domain Eukaryota; kingdom Metazoa; phylum Cnidaria; class Cubozoa; order Carybdeida; family Carukiidae; genus Morbakka; species Morbakka virulenta. Next base: position 1,645,360 of record RDPX01000176.1, on the reverse strand, counting down.
TGGACGAATTCAAGTATCTTGGGTCCACAGTACAGAGCAACGGAGGCTGTGACAGAGAAGTGAAAAAACGAATACAGGCGGGATGAAACGGATGGAGGAAAGTTACGGGTGTTATTTGCGATAGGAAGATATCTCCGAAGGTAAAGGGCAAAGTATATAAGGCAGTTGTGAGACCTGCATTACTGTTTGGTCTAGAGACAGTGGCGACATCAAGGAAACAGGAGGCTCAGCTAGAGGTGGCAGAACTACGAATGCTCCATTGGTCGTTGGGAGTCACCCGGTTGGACAGGATACGAAACGAGTATATAAGAGGCACTGCGCATGTGAGGAGACTGGGAGACAAGCAAAGGGTGTCAAGACTGAGGTGGTTTGGCCATGTGCTCAGGAGAGAGGAAGAGTATATAGGAAGGAGAATGCTGGATATACCTGGGAGAAGACGAAGAGGCAGACCGAAGATAAGATATATGGATGTGATTGAAGAGGACATGAGAGCTGCAGGAGTGCAGCAACATGAGGCAGCAGACAGAGCGAAATGGAGGAGACAAATCCGCTGTGGCGACCCCTAAAGGGAAAAGCCGAAAGTCAAAGAAGAATCTCGGCTGATTTCAAAACCAAGATGGAGTAATGAAAACAACGCGAAGAAATGAAAAAATAAGACAAATTGACCAATTTCTTAAGGAATCTGGAGATTTCTTTGAATATCGGGAGACTTCAATGTGAATCGGGAGATCGGGAGCTGAACTCCAAAATCGGGAGACTTGGACCATATGCTAAGATAATAACCACATGTAAAAAAGTACGATGGAACTTAACCTAAATCCCAGTAGAAAATGAAACCGAAATTCTTTAAGTGATCTGTAATTATGTAAGTGAAACTAGAAAATAAGTATGCCTGACAAATAAGTATGATATGAAATGGCAACCAAATAGTCAAAAGAAGCAACTCCACTGACGGTGAAGCTAGTGTAGGTCCTACATAATTCAAACAAATAAAAATAAGGTATACTCAAAATGATAACCACCTCGTCTAGCCCATGCTGACAACTGATGAGTGTGACATTGCCATTTAGGAATATTACTACTATATGAACATACAGCCTCAGAATCAGATTCAATTAACACTGAGGAGCTCAAGATACCATTGCTTTTATCCTTGAAATCCTTTTGCTCTAACTTAATGACAGCAACAGCTGGCTGTATTGGTGAAGCAACTATTAGGAAAAAACTCCCTAACTGCCTTTCCTAAATCCACTGAAATCTGAATGAGGACAGAACCAACTACGAATTCTGTCAATGACACAAAAAACAACATACCAGGTAAAGATAATCGCTCCACTCCATATATATATATAAGGGGTGTTCAGCTTAGTGCGAGGTGGATTGAGCTAATAGATCAATCCACAGCTCTTCGCTTTATCCGGATTCACAGACAAGTTCTACAATGTCCTTCCACCTATTTCTATCCTGAGCTAACATTTTCATACATTCGAGGTCATATACACAGTTCATGGTTTTAACATTCATAAGCTCAGGATTCAAGTCATTAGCAATTTTAATATCCTTCTCTATCACCACAGGGAGAGTAGTTCTAGGCCTACCTCTAAACTTCTTTCTGTTGTCAACATTTTCAAAATAAAATTTCATACTTTGTTGAGCTGGTGTATTTTCANAGTGCGAGCTGGATTGAGCTAATAGATCAATCCACAGCTCTTCGCTTTATCCGGATTCACAGACAAGTTCTACATTGTCCTTCCACCTATTTCTATCCTGAGCTAACATTTTCATACATTCGAGGTCATATACACAGTTCATGGTTTTAACATTCATAAGCTCAGGATTCAAGTCATTAGCAATTTTAATATCCTTCTCTATCACCACAGGGAGAGTAGTTCTAGGCCTACCTCTAAACTTCTTTCTGTTGTCAACATTTTCAAAATAAAATTTCATACTTTGTTGAGCTGGTGTATTTTCATTCAACCTTAAAACATGTCCAAGTATTTTCAATCTGGTTTTCTTGATTTCATTACTTATTGGTATTGCATCACTCATTTCATATAACGCAGCATTCGACACTCTGTGTCTCCAATTATGTCTCCAAATTTTTCTTAATTGCTTTCTATGGAATGCATTCATTGAATCCTCCTCCTTCTTTGTCATTCCCCAGGTATTAATGATAGCATAGGCTGTTAAAGCTTATAACACAATCTCAGTGGATTTAAAGTTTATGCAATGCAAAAAAGACACAACTCAAACTTAACAGGAAACAGACTGGTTCCAGAAGTTAAATATGAGGTTTGAATCAATTTGGAACTGAGGCATCTGGAACCCTAATTGATGAATGTCACCCTCCAAACAACAATCCATTCAAGGCACAGGATCAGGGTGATATCCAATGAAATCAATTCAGACAATTCCACTGCTACTTAGTTCCCAGTATTGCTCACTTTAAAAGAAGCCTTCTTGGGATGGGAAAGGTAAGACCTAGCCACAGTCAAAATTCAATACTCTTATCAGCATAGAGAGTAAGCTTACATAGTATATAGAATCAAGAAGAGTAAAAGAAAAGAAAATGTTAAGCACAGAAAAAAACTTCTGGTATTCCAAAATTGATAAAACAAAGTGGGAAATTTTGTCTTTCTGGTCAACCTTCAAGCTACCACCACCTCAAAAAATAATCTGCTAGCAAAATTACTTAAAGGTGCTAATTATTTCAGTTTATACATAATACTTCCAGCAAATACCCTTGAAAATAAAAGTGCTACAGCCCAGATGGAACCAAACCCACATGGCATTTATAAAGTTTATCAGTCAAAGAAGTAGAACTGAGTAATTCAGTCTGACAGAGAAAGTATTTTCTGCATATCTGACAAGTAGACCCAGTATACCTTAACAGGCAGCTACAGTGTTTTTCAGTCATTGGCATTCCAGTTCATTTTGCATTTTTTGCTTCTTGTTCCTTTTACAGTCTTATGGTAGGTGAAGCTGTCTACAACTTCTAACGATGCATGGTCAACACTGACTGTTGCATTTATATCCACACCTTTTTTAAACCCCAAGTTCCCATTTAAAATCTCAGGCTTTTAACTGGCATTACTGTATAAATTTATCAAAACTAAGGCCAGGCATGACAACAATAGAAGTGAAATGAAAAGCACCACACTAAAATGAAACAACACAGTGATGTCTGCAACCATATAGCTATTTTTCATCAATAAAATTATTAAAACTTAACTTCTAGCATCTGATTTACCCCACCCAGAGTGAGAATAATAACTCGTCTTACAACTAACATAAATACTCCTAACTTGTATAAAAACAGAAAATAAACTTCACTTAAGTGACAGACAAAGATGGAACAAAAAAATTGCAGACAGGTGATAAAATTTAAATGAAATCTGAACAATAAACACTGTAAACATTCAAAAAACAAAAGGCCTTGTGAGAACTATGATCTACTTTTTACTGATAATATGACCAAACTCTTTGTATGCATAGAAAAAATGGCTGACCAGTGTCTGTATGCCAAAAGGGCAGTACAGTATGTGAAAAGGTAACATATCAGAACATTCCTCCTCTTTGTTTTAACTCTCAGTTTGGCAAGTTGAAGAATTTGTCATCTCAAATAGTATGAAAATAGCCAGCTGTCAGAAAGGAAAGATAAGCATATGGAAGAAGAATATAATAAACAGGGTCAGGGCTAGAAACAAATTCCCTGTTTTACTCCTGTGCTGAATCTGAAGTGTTCTGGTCTACCATGATCTGCCATTACTATACAGTGCTGGCTTAGAAATCAAACAAAGTGGAAAAGACCACGTTATGGCTGATTGTGGCAATGATTGGCAAAACATTATCAAAATCTGACCCATGTGTTTTATCTTATGCACACTGGGGTTGATACTAAATCCATTTTTTCTAAAATAGCTTTTAAGCCACACAAAACAATACAAATGCAAAGATTAGGCAATAAATCTATCACATTTGGTGTTGCACACTTGAGATACATATATATAGATATATATATAGATATAGATATATATATATATATATATATATATATATATATATATATATANGAAGTGTTCTGGTCTACCATGATCTGCCATTACTATACAGTGCTGGCTTAGAAATCAAACAAAGTGGAAAAGACCACGTTATGGCTGATTGTGGCAATGATTGGCAAAACATTATCAAAATCTGACCCATGTGTTTTATCTTATGCACACTGGGGTTGATACTAAATCCATTTTTTCTAAAATAGCTTTTAAGCCACACAAAACAATACAAATGCAAAGATTAGGCAATAAATCTATCACATTTGGTGTTGCACACTTGAGATACATATATATATGGCAAGTCAAAATCCCTGAACAATGAGAGCAAAATATTTAAATAAATGTAAAACTTACTGGTCAGCCAAATCAGATTTTAAATCTTCAACTAAGTGAACAACACCAAATCCTCCACTGCCTAATTTCCGTATAACTTGGTAGCGATTAGCAAACAATGTTTCTTGAGCTTGTTTTTTCCCGGCCATGACTGTTAAGCTCTACTGGTGAAATACAATTTTCACACATATCATCTTGCCCTGCTCTTTTAACTTCCCTGTTTTCATGCCTGACAAGGACAAGAATATATGCATACTTATAAAAAAAATCTTAGTATGGTACCTTTGTTACCACAACAATCACTGTTGAACATATCTCAAGAGTATTTGGGGCTTTTTGTTGTTTGTCTTCTTTTGGGGGGGGGGGGGTTATGGTTTTTTTCCCTTTTTTTTCTTTCTTTTTCAAATTTCACTCCACAAAAATCAGGACAAGGTGTCAATTTATCAATTTTAACCAGCTTCCCCAATACTCAACAAATTAAACAAAAAGTCAGTTTACAGTACAATTTTCTGGAAATTGGCATCCACATTTGACAGAGTAAGTACAGTTGTACAAAATTCAACACATTTACTACTAATTACTTACTTATCCTTTTCATGTTTTCTTTTCTCGTATCTCTGAGGTGAGATGGTTGATGATGGCCTTCCATTGAGCTCTGTCTTCAGCATCATTCTCTTGTAAAACACTTGATCTAAGCATGCATTCCATGTTCTTTCACCAAGTCATTTTTGGTCTATTAGGTGGTCATGTGCAAGGTAATACAACATCTGCTATTCTTGCCTGTGTGTCATCTTCATTTCTCCTAACAACATGTCCAAACCATCGCAATCTTGACCTTCTTAAAAATGTCTCAGTCTCCTTCAAGCCACATCTCCTTGCCACCTCTACACTGGGTTCCAGGTGACACCAGCAAGATGTCTGAGCATTCTCCTATCATATCTGATCAAAATGACTTTAACGTAGCTTTTCATTTACTATCCTTTCCCAAATTTTCATTCCATGTTCCAACAGCCTCAGTCCTCTGTATTTCTTACACTGGAGTGCCTCACCCTTTGATTTGTACAATGGAACCATTAAGCTGTGACACCATACAGCTGGTAATTGTTCCTCTGCAAAGATTCCTCTGAAATTTTTAACAATGCACTTACTCCCACCTCTCCAATATGCTTAAACAGGTCATTTGTTACTACAGAAGGTCCAGCAGCTTTCCCATTTCTTGTGCTGTTCAATGCACTTTTTATCTCATCCTTCACGATATCCATTACTGGTCTCCTTATGCCAGTTGTTCAGGTTACAACCCAGGAATCAACACAGTAATTTGAGAATAGAGTAGAGCTTTCTTGACTAAAGTAAAAACATAGTAATAATAATAATGCAAGGTTCACAGACTTGTTTACCGTAAGGGTAGTGAGGAAAAACATAAACAAATATGGTAGAACAAATATGGTAGCCCCAGTGGCATACTGAACGGAATGTCAATGTAGTGCTATTAGTTATATTTTCATCCTCCCAATTCAGAAGATTATTAAAATACATTCTCCACTCTTCTGCCACTTCATCCTCCTCAAATTTTAACTATTCCATTAGGGTCTTTGATGAAATCTGCACCTTCAATATCACTTCTTTCTCTGCTCATTTGCTTTGCCATTCAAAACATTTTTTGTCTTTCCTCTGGTCACTTCAAGTCTCTGCTCCAGTCCTCCTATGCAGTTTATTTTTATCTGGTCACCTCCCTCTTTACTTCCTTGTTCTTAGCTTTGTATAATTTTTGGTCATCTTTATGACCACTTTTCTGCCACTGTTTATAAGCTCTTTTCTTCCAATTGACATTTTGTTGCACTCCTGCATTCCACAACCAAGTTTGTCTGTCCTTCCCTTTCTTTCCTTAAGTTTCTCTACATACTTCTCTTCCACCACTTAAGATGCTCTGTTCAAGCTGCTCCCAAATGTTGTCACTATTTTCCATATTTTCAGCAAATTCCTGTTTCACCTCATTTTCCTTCAATCTCCATACTTTTAATTTCTTTTGGCCTCTCTCCATTTTTTCTTTTTCACATCAACTATTTTCAAATTTGCATAAACCATTCTGTGTTGCAGCAGACATGCCTCCCCTGGAATGGATTTACAATTTGCAACAATCAATCCTCTTCTATGTCTTATCATAATAAGATAAATCTGTGTGTCGGAATCTCCACTTTTGTATGTTATATATTTCTCTCTATCCTTTTTGAAAAATGTATTCAATATTTCCAATTGTTGATTTCTACAAAATCCATAACAGTGTTACCATCATCATTTTGATATCCAAACCCAAAAGGGACCATTATTTCCTCATAGCCATCTCTTCCACTATCAACATGTCCATTAAAGTCACCACCTATTATTACACCTTCTGAATGGGTCACCATTGCTACATCATGCCCCAAAGCCTCCCAGAATTGTTCCTTCTCTTGTGGTATTCTGCCTGTTTGAGGTGCATATACAGAAAAAAACTTGACAGACAATTTTTCCAATTACAACTTTTATCTTCATTGCCCTGTCATCATGCCTTGCTATCTCAATTATATTTTTCACTAGCTCATGTTTAACCAGCACCCCAACACCATTAGTTCCAGACTGATTTCCACTGTACCAAAACTTTTACTACTCATCACCAGTACTAAAGGTAGTCACTCCTTTGTTTTCAAATACACTTCTTGCAAACAACATATGTCAACTTTCCTTCTTGAAAGCATCTCAACAACTTAACAACACCTACCCAGCAACCTTCCCAGATTTATGGTGCACATCTTGAGCACACCTCAATCTCCACCTATGTGTGCATGGTAATTCAACCTGGGGACTCTTTGCACCCCTGTCCATTCAAGGACTACCAGTGACTGGGAGTCATCACATTTCTGTCTTCCATCATCTCGTTTGGTGCAAGAATGTTTAATGCCTCAGATACCCTTCTGAGCAAGCAATCCTCTCCAATCCAGGCTTGGGACTGGCACTGAACTTAGCAGACCTGCTAGCCCAGTGGCTTGGTTAAAAAATAAACTTCATTAGCAGTTTGAAAATTGTTTGTGACACAAGAAACTTGGAGTTAGCACAAATACTGCGATACAACTTTTATCATTACAGATAGTTCCATTGCTCTTTGTGAAACAAGCTATGCCTAGGGTTGTGGGAAACTACAGAAACATGCCCTCTGGATATTGTCTTACCTTACTAGATCAGGCAGGTAGCCTGGGACATAGTCTTTTCGATAGCTGGAACTAAACAGATGTGCACAGCACCACTACATCTTATATTCAGCTTATATTCTCTACCTGCAGAATATTTTTACAATGGCCAATCATAAAAACTTGGGTCTTGGGGTAGTTTACATTTACAAAATAGCATGATGTCCTAATAAAAGTTTATAAGTCCAATAGAAATTATTCAAAAGTTAAAATAAGCTAAATAAATAAGCTTTGTGATTTCTGTAATTATCCTTTCTGAAAAGCTGACTTGCTAATAAAAAGTAGAGGTGAACCTAAAAATATTAGACAAGAAATTGACAACCTAGACAAGTTAGAGAAGAAGATCAAAGAGAAGATGGTATAATTGTGTGAAGTAAGATATGTGAATGGTGGAGGTGGATCAAGTGGAAGTGATGGATCGAGCCTTCATGAGAAGAAAGATTTGCTGTGGAAAATCCTAGAATAGGCTACCTGAACTATGTATGCAATCTGGGTGTTGTTTGTATGTCATATATAACCTAAAAATCATTTGAATAATACATTAAAAGAAAGCATTGTTATTTACATGGCATGTTCCTTACAAGTATTTGCATGAATGTTAAAAAAATTAGGTCTTGAGGTATATTGTGCTAGTTGGTACAGACACAAATCCACATGATGCTTATTAATATTTGTCAACTTAAATCAATCACTTATGTAAAAACATACAAACTGCATAATCACCAATGATCAGGTACCTTAATCTAGTCTCCATTATTCAACCACCTCTTATGACAACAGTAGGTAGCAGATTAGATCATATACCAAAGCACCATAACAAATTGACACTCCAGGATTTCAACAGTTCTCACTACAAGCCCTTAGGTTTATGATAAGTAAAATAATTCCCTACAATTCTTTATTTAAGATTATTTTTTCAAATATATATTGTATAGAAAGCTCTGTGCCATTTTAAATGTGGTTTATGCCATCAGTATCCTTTATTCATAGTGGTTAACACTGCCCTCTGTACAACATGTACAAATGATCTTTCCCAGTGTAGGTGGTGGTGCTGACATTTAATCTACTAACTATTAATAGGTCACTGGAAATAGTTCATTAAAGGTAATGGTGTTGACAGAGGCATTTAACTCACTTAACTATTAATTGACTACTAGAAAAAGTAAAACCAATAACAGAGTCCTACAAGTCCTGTTTCCCTGCTAGCCCAATGATGTAAATTCATTAGCTGAAATTCATTATGCCTTCTGTAGTTAACTGGTTACAATCAGCTTGCTCAAAGGTGACTTGATATTCATACCTAGAATGATTTGGAAGAGTAAACCACTATCTTACACAGGGTCAGAAGGAAAAATTTTGGGTGATTATTGGCATGAAATTTAGGGGATGGCCATGTTTTGGATAGGTCCTTAAATTAGAGAATATTAAGGCCACTTAGGGAATAAACTGGAGTTTTGGTGGTGGTGGTGATGAATTCATTAGTATTTACTGCTTTGGCAATCTTTTGGCTACTGTACACAATTTTTGGTTGTTCTTCATCAATCACCTTGAACAACATTGAATACTGATGGATTTATTCTGTGGGTAGTTGGTAGTTTTCAAGAAGTACTCAAAACCACCAACCATAACCTCAAAAATGCACATCTGTATTACCTTTACTTCTTCCAGTACTATAGTGCCTTGGGGTCTAGACATTGACATAGTGCATGTAGAGCTTTGGAACTGTTTCTCATATGTATGAGGCAATGTAAAAAATGGTGACAAAAGAGTCTGATAAAAAAAACCAGACAGTCCTATATTCTTCCAGAATCTCAATAATATAGCGAGGCTGACAAGTCCACACAAGTCAGAGGGAGAAACTGAGGCTATCTCTGCTAGTGAAGAGGAGAGGGGTGCATGGTCATGCATGATGTGTAACACCACAATTATGGAGAATAAAGCAAAGGTGCTTAAATGTAGCAAGTGTCTAGAAATGTAGAATCCCCAGTACCTGTCTGCACAGAGAGAAGACCTACTTTGGTTTTGTAGCAAGGTATCACTCAAAACTTAAACCTGACAGAAGCAAAAACTTGTTTCATGATGACAATTTGTTTGCTAAAGACATGATAGAAAAGGTGACTGAGGAACTAATGAGTAAGCTAGCCCTACATGGGAACTTGGCAGGCATCCTAAAAAGTATAGTGATCAGTTTGAAACAGATGAAAACTAGGGTTGACAAGCTACATGAGAAATATGACAAATAAAGGCAGGGGAATCAATCTAAGTCAGATCTTCTAAATAAAATGGTCAAATGAATTAAGTCCAATAAGAAGAAGATTGAGTAAGTCCCAGAAAAGGTTAATAGGAATCAATGGGTGATAGTGGTATCTAGGAAGATGATATAAAAAGGCAACTAGGAAGAGAATAATGAGAAGGAAAACATAAAATCTGACCAGTACAACCCTAAAGAAAGTAATGAAGGAGCAAAGAAATGAAGGAATAAAGATGGGAGAGAGGGAGAGGGAGATGGGGGTAGGACTGAAGAGAGAGAGAGAGAGAGAGAGAGAGAGAGAGAGAGAGAAGGAAAATGATGGCAAAAAGAGAAAAAAAAGAAGAAAAGGTCAATGGGTTTTTTTTTGTTAGCTGTTTCATACACACCCTGAACTTTAACCACTTTAGATAACATGGCTGGCTAAAAATAAGCTGAGAAGGTTCACTCTATTACTAAATGACAAGCTTGACCAACTTAGAATCATGCCAAGACTTAGAAACCTAAAAGAGACACTTGATAAGTTCTCCACAATATCAATATCAAATGATATGGAAACAAAAGAGGGAGTCTAGGTGACAACTGAAGGTGGCAAAAAGAATAATAGGTCAGGCCAGAGGGTACAGTAGATTTAAAATGGAAGGGAGCTCTAGAAATCACAAGATCCAGTGGATAGAGGCAAATAAATAAATATTGCTAATGGGTTAAAATGTTCATATTCACATAAAGACCAGTTGCCATATAAAGTCTGAGAGTTTTGATGTACAGCAGAAATCTATTCTAAGAAGCCTGACATTATTGCAATAATTGGAGTGAAACCTTAAAACTTAAGATTTAGTTTATAGCCAGCTGATAAAAAATTGGATAGCAATGATGCTTTCACACAAAATATGTGATAAAAATGGGAAAGGATCTTAATGTATATCAAGTGTGACCTCCAGGTTATTTAATGTAACATAACCTCTACTTTTTTTAAAATGTATAAAAATCCCATTCAATGGCTGCAACAACTTGTTACTATATATAGATATATTCCCTAGTTCTAAACCAGCCAACAATAAGCTGTTTAACTGATGTAAATTGGAAATTCTAATATTTTTCATAAACTGTTAGTAAGGGATTTTAATTGTAAATACATTAACTGGCATTCATGGTCTAAACAAAAAATTACCCAATTTCTGTAGATATATTAAAGTACCAAGGGCAAGTACCAGTTAGTTGTGGAGAGGAAGCATCTATTTTGGATCTTGTTCTTACAAAGAAGGAATGGTTGTTACTTGTTAATGCTTAGCCACTAAGTAAAAGTGACCATAGCTGCCTATCATTCATATTTATATGTAATAAGGGTAAGACCATTAAGAAACTGGTACAAAAGAAGAATTGTTTAAATTACAGAAAAAATTACAGCTATCTATTGGAGTGGGGACAACTCCAATAGACAGCAGTAATCTTTTGGAATGGTATGAGCACAACGATAGGCCTATGGAAAAGTTTTAACTTTCTACTATAGAGCATGTGCTGGACATCAGAGTTATTATCAACAAAAAGTTAAATCTTGGGGAAGATATTAATTTGAGTAAATAAAGCCAACAGAATCAGGAACTATACGACAAATCTGCCAACACCTAGACCAGGTCACTTGTTTTAATATTAAGTGCTACTCAGACTTCATCTTGAGTATGATCAGGCTATCTGGAGTGAACAGCATAAGAAAGGGCTATACCATAGTTAAGAATCTTTAGCAGGTCCGGAATACTACCCGGCGACTGAGGATCTGGATATGGAAGCGTAAGCCTGCGTCCACAATACTCCTAAGTTATACTAATTGAGTAATGATCAACACGATAGGCTCAGTCTACCATTTGTAAAGGGTGCGAACCACAAATCACTGTTTTCTCCTCTGTTTGCTTGTTAAACCAACTATTTCCTACGATCTGTTAATAGTTACGAGTACTTGTAGGCGTACTGGAAGAAATCTAATGTGGGGGAAATGTTACCACAAATTCTTGAATACTACAAGGTCGCAAGGGACAATAACCAACCGCTTGCTAAATTTACTTACAAGTTGTGGTTACTTGCTGTGCCTCGGCTGACACTCGTTACATCTTGTATTAAGTATCCGCCAGTTTGCAAGAATAACAATCAGCGCTACGTTCGCTCTTAAGCAATATACTAGGCTGGCTCACATAAAGCAAATAAATCATATTAAAAATACCTACATTCACTTGACTTCATCGAAATACAACATGATTGCCCAAGAAGAAAAGTAGCCTACTGTGGGAGGCTTCAGGTCAAATTGAAGTTAACTGAAGGATACCACAATCCAAATCAGTTAGAAATATAAACCTTCTTCCTTCGCTAAAAGTAAACAGTATCAAAACCCAGTTTTAACTGCAATGTGCTTGCGACGGTTACAGTGTACTCAAACAAACATGCTAATTGATATGATATCTACAAAGCCATTGTTGAAAGGCAATGAACTGTTCCAAGAGAACGTGCACAATTTTGAAACCACAACAAATTGCAGCCTCGTTTACAGAATATAGAATTTCGTCCGAGGCAGCTGGTTGCAAAAATTATGGTGTTGACATTGTGGGTAACCTTTAAGTCTCTGGGAAATAGAAATCTGCAAACAAATGCAAATATATATATATATATATATATATATATATATAGGAACGGACCTGAAAATTGGAAAATTTGTAAATATCTGGGATCACTGCTGGACACAGAAAAAGACATAAACAGAAGAAAGGGCTTAACAATATGTGCATACAATAAATTAAAAACATCCTAGAAGACATAGGTACAAGACTGAAGATCAAAATAAGAACATTAAATGCATTAACAGGCAGCATATTTCTATATAATAGTGAAAAATGGACATTGACAAAAACACAAGAAAAGGACATAGATGCTTTTCATAGAAGCTTGTTAAGAAGGGTGATGGGAATAAGTTGGCCGGGAAAAGATTAGAAATACAGGATTATATGAAAAAACAAAAACAAAAGAATGGAGCAAAGTAATCCTAAAAAGAAGAATTAGTTGGTTTGGACACTTGCTAAAATTGTCAGAAGACACAATAGCCAAAAAGGTCATGAAAAAAAGCCTCAGACCGGCAAAGAAGATCCCAGGAAATCCACCATTAACTTGGTTAAATCTGGTGAAAACAAATATAATTGGGCGAGGTGAGGGAATCAAAATAAAAAAAGAGCTAACAAATATCTCTGACATGAAATTTCATCAAATAATGAAAGAAGTAGCAGAAGACAGAGAAGTTTGGAGAAGAAATGTGATGAGTGCCATGTACTAAGTGCAAAGAGCATAAATGATGATGATGATGATGATGATGATTTAAGTCTCTTCTTTCTATGAAAGTCGCCATTAGTTTCTTTTTTCTTCTATGGGAGTAATAAGCAATTTACAATTGGTTTTCAGGCATGGACACGCAGACATGGAGCTACTGGAAGGTCTTGGGGATCATGCCCTACTGTGGTGCTAACCACTGTTTTCCTTAAAGAAAGTTTCATCTTTCAATGACCTACATAGCAGTGGTTATATTTTTATTTGACACTTTGTGATAAAGATCACTTTAGGGTGTCTTGTTTTCAACGCATTTATAGTGATCTTCCAGACACCAAGTTTTCTGTCATTTCCTTTGTGCATGTTTTTAATATACCATTTAAATGAGTATAACAAGTATATAGCTAAATGTTTTGTAGTCCCTGATTGTAAGATCAGTGCATGTACCAAGATTATTAATGATAGACTAATAGAAATGATGTTACAGGTAATGATAATCAGCTTTAACATTGTCTCTACACAAATGTTCCAGTCCTGGATGTCATAGAAGTGTCAACTGACAAGTTGTACGCTTTATCAACAGACCAACGACCAGGCATTGATAGAGCGACTTTCATAACACTAGCCAAGGTCACGTCTTGTGATATGGTAATGTCAACGCACGACGGATTCTACAAACAGATTGAGGGTCTTGTCAAGGGCAGCCCACCAGCCCTTAACCTAGCTAATGGATGGCTAATTCAGTTTGACAGTAATATCAGAAAAGGAGGAAACTGTATGCCTACTTTAAATTCATGGAGGATATCTTGGAGAAAGAAAAAAAGGAGAAAGGTAGACAAAAATCTCAGTAAAATCAATGAATTTTACAAAAAGTTGATCTTCACTTGAGAGCGAGAGAAAGATTAGAAGCTCCAAGTTTTTTTTATTTGAAAGTACTCTTCCATCTGGTATGACAAGTTCACTGATACTCGTCTGATTTGAATGATCATGCCCCTGGCCCCCAACGTTATAAACGCTCTGTAGTATCAGGGTTTGTTTACCGTATCTACCGCCCTTTCTGTACAAAAGGAAACTTTCTTGAAAGCTTGGAGAAAGATAAAAGGATACTGGAGAAGAACCTGAGTAGTATAGTAATTGAGGGTCCTGGAAACTTTTTGAAAAATTAATTTTGTGACGACATATGAGATTTTTCTATTACCTTTTAAATCATAGGATGGTTGTCAAATATTAATTAATTTTATGGTAACTATTTTTGGGTTCATTTGTAATAGTATATCTTGGAAAATAACTAATCTGTTTCACCTCAACTGATAGCATTTGTTTTAATAAAAGAGATTAACAAAAACATATTTTTTGGTTTTATTTCTTAAACTCATAAGATGGTTATCAAATGTTATAAACCATCTTATGGTAATCATTTTGTAATTCTTATCTTATATTTAAAATTATTTTACAATGCCCATAAACATAACTTGTTATTCCATTATTATATTTCTATCTTTTATTATAAAAAAGGGCTAATTGATATTTTATTTACAGAATAGCTCCCAAGCTGATGAGAATCACTTCCAAAGGTTTTCAATTAATGATGCACCTGTTTATTAAAAAATAGCACATTCTTATAATCGTCATGTTTGATATTGTTTTTGATAATGTTCTTCTTAATACCCTTAGCAGTCTTTCCATCATTATTATTATTATTATTGATATAACTGTATAAATTATTTTACCTTTTAATCCAACAAATTCAGTTATTGGAACACTAGCAGCTTCATCTTTAAACTGTCCAATTACTTTTTTATCAGCATTATTAAAATATATTGAGTTTTCTGGAAATAATAAATATCAAATTTATCTCTATCATTCCCAGAATCTTGATATACATCACCAGCCTCTATTTCAGATGTGAGAGAATCAGTATCTATAAAAAAAGGAGCTGAACCTTGTCACTATATTTCTTTTAAAAAAAAGTTAAAATGAAAGTTAATTAAAGTTTTGGTAAGATTTTAGATACACATACCTACATATGCCGACCTGTTTAAGGTTAGTATTTCTTCAGTCTTATGCACAACAACCAGATTCTCATGAAGCATTTTATTTCTTACAAAAGTGGGCTTACTAGCAAGTTTTATTAATTTAATTTTATCAGTGACAAGTAATTTTAAAAAACTTGAAAAAAGTTTTTTTAAATTATTATTTTTAGTATGAGTTCTTTTCTACGTATTAAAATCAATATATTGCTTTAGCCAAGGAGAATGATAACAAAGCTTGGGTTTAAATAGCCTGAGCACCATTAATTTCAATTCAGTTTTCTTCATGATGTGCTAATACTGTCTCAGAGCTAAAACATCGTAAACAACTCGGACAAAAATGCTTTTTATTTTTAGTTTTAAATTGATGGCACATTAATTTATTAAAATATTTAATTAAAACATAATTTTGTTTTTTATCTTCTGTTATAAATAATAAATTCATTAGATTATAAAATTAAAATATAAATTGGATACACTTGATTTTCATAACCAAATACTTTAATATTAACATAATTCTGCTTTTCAATTTTGTTATATTGTTTAACAGTAACAGGAAATCCTATTCCACTGTAATCTAAATTTTGTACAAATTGTTTATCAACTATTTAAATTTTATGAAATTTATTTTTTTGTGGGTTTAAATATTTAGTATGACAATACAAAAAGGATTTATCATCATCATTTTTCATATTAATTATACATTTTTATTATACATTTTTTGTGGTAGTCTAATATAAGAATTACCTTGTAAAGATTTATATTTCATTAGGTTTAAATAATAGCTATTAATCTTTTCAATCCTACATCCTAACCTTTCTGATAACCATCTAGGAACCTTATTCAAAATATCTTCTTGTGTTAATTCTAAAGATTTTTCTATTTGAGTCTTATTCATTATAGTCAATGCTCTTTTGTTAAAATAAGCAGTTTTATGGATTATACCATCTTCTATTTCTTCTTCATTATCTCCTATTTGAGCATTTTTATAAAAAGTAACTTTCAGGGCTTCATAAAATGTTATACCTTCATCAAATCCAAACATTTTTGCAATAAAATATTTTAATCCTGATCCTGTACATTGTTGTAATGGAATGGTTTATCTCTAAATTCTAAATTCAGCAACATTTTAACATGTTCTAGATGCAGGTACTGGTTTATTTTGTTTCATTAACATTTAATTAATTCATCATTTAATAAATTTTCAAGATCTAATTTATTCATTTTCATTTCTAGATTATTATGGTTATACTTTTTATTATTAGAATAACCACTACAATATTGAATCATCATGTTACAGTATCTTTATTTATATTATTATTTTTATTTCTAATATATTTATCTTCATTATAAACATTATTATTCACCAAATTATTATATTTATTATAAAAATTATTATTTTTATTTCTAATATATTTATCTTCATTATAAACATTATTATTCACCAAATTATTATATTTATTATAAAAATTATTATTTTTATTTCTAATATATTTATCTTCATTATTAATATTATCCATCATCAAATTGTTGTATCTTTAATCAATCTTATCATTTAAATCAATAATATACTTATCTTTTCATTAACTTTCTGCATCATCAATTCATATTGACTGTTTCCATTGTGTTGTTTAATGGTCTTAATTATTTTCCATTATTCATTCCACGATTTTTAACATTTTTTGGACTCTTCACACCTAAACCAAGTTTTTGCTTCGTAGTAATAACATTTTTGCTGCAATACACCATGCCACCCATAAGGAATATTTTCTAATGATTCAATCATAACTTGATCACATTTATTTTTTTATTTTTTACCAACAATATAACAAACATCATGGTTATCAATACTTTCATCTACTTTTTCCTATGGTTTAATATAATATTTAGAAATGTTACCCGTAGAATCATACTGTTGATCAAGTTGATTGTATGAACCAACATATCTATGGGAGCCAAGAAGCCAACCATTCTTCTGTTTTTGTAGTTTACCTATCATTTTATGAATATCAATTGCAGCACCTATATTATTGTTATTTTGTTTAATGAAACTATTTTTATTTCCCTTACGAATAATACATTTAAGCATTAATTTACCATTTTTAGATGTTTTTAAGATGTTCATTTGATTTAGCTGCTTGCTTTTCACACTTAACAAAGTAACGCATAGTTTTATATTATTCCTCAGATATTTTCATCAAATTTCTTTTTACAAGTTTTATGCTCTCTATCAAGAAATAGAAACTTATACGGATTCAGTTTATCAAAGAGTTTTGGGTTTATTACATTCTCCTTAGCAATAACAATTATTTTTAGAAACTGGAGAATAGAGAAGCATATGACTCCAATTTAAACGGATCTTCCATTGTACATCATAATATGATTAACCGATATATATTGGACTAATATAATGATGCTCACCATCAGTGAAATGATTAGCTATCAGACTTTGAATCTTTTCTGGAGCACTAATTAAATCATCAAATATTATAACATTCCTATTACCATTGGGATATTCATAAGTATTCATTATTTCATCAGAACCTTTAATTTCTAAAACAGAATGTTAAAAGCTGACTTTCTTTGAAATGTCATTCACTCATATTTGTAGGTCTTTTGACTTCTCTTGGTGACTGTTTGGTGTGTACATATATATATATATCTTGTTATAATAAACTGAAGGTTTTCTTAGCACATGCATTAACATATTTGTTTTATCACAATTATTTTGTCCACAAAGTAACAATCTAGACTCCTCATCTATAACGTTGTTCATTCTTTTTTTTGTTACTTTTTATTGTTATCATAATTTGGTATCTTCATATATTTTATACTAGTATATTAATAGATGTGTTAAATTACAGTTATTTATTCAGCCTACTATAAATGGATATCAGTAATCTGAAAAATACCTTCAAATTGAAAATATGAAATGTAGTATCAGAAATGAAGTTAGAAATTATGAAGATATAGCTAAAGATCAAAGATATCAAAATAAAGCCAAGTTTAAACCAATAATAGACGCTTAACGAGAAAACTGTTAATAAAAGACAGAATCAACTGATTGAGGAATTGAAGGAGGGGTAAAAAGAATTAATTCAATCCATTAATCTGAATAGTAGAGTTAAACAAGATTCAAAAGCTGGTATGGAAATTAAGTTAAACAATGAAGAAGCTCAACTCATTAGAGTTTATGGGTTTGATCTCTCATTGAGTAAATTATCTAAAAATGATGAAGTTATAAATATTATTTGATCTCTGAACGGTTAGTAAAATAGTAGTGATTGGAATATTATTGATAAAGCTATTAAAAGATCAGAGAACTATAAGAAAATAATTGAAACTGGTAGATTATATTCTTAAGGAAAAAATAAATGAAGATAAAAAAGTTATATCAGAATATAAAACACGAACATATTGTTGGTGAAGGTGTTCAATACAATCAAGGTGTTGGAAAATCCAAACAAAAGTCCAGACAGGCCTATTAAGTTAATAGAAAAGATACTTATGATCAAACACTTCTTTACAATCCAAAACTGATGGATCAATATCTTAATGGTGCTCAGAAGGATGGAAAAATCATATACGAAGAAAAAGCTGATAAATCAACAATTGATCTTCTAATAAAAAGGAAAAAAATCCTAAATGAGATATTTATCAAAACCAAAACAAATATTCAATAGCTTGAATATGTTAAGTGGTGTACCAAAATTTAAATCTTCTGGTAAGAATAAATTGATTGAAGGTTATATGATTTATTATAACAACCCAAATGATCTATTAGCACGTCTACATCTTATTAGTGCTAATCTAAGGGTTGGAAACACCAACTAAACACTTGTTAATGAAGTACAGATAATGGTTGATAAATTACTAGAACCAAATAAAATACCAAAAGAGCAACATGATTGATATGTTAAACGGTTTTTAATATAAGGTATTGTTATAAATGGATATTCTGCTATTTTTAACATTAACGTCCAGTGAAAAAGATAGTAAATCTCGCAATTTCACTGTCAGATATACATCTGAAATCTTTGACTAAAAGAAACAGTATTAGGCTAGCTTAACATCAGCCAGTATGTCATATTCTTGGAACAGTATATTACAAGCTTTTAACAATAATACCTTAAAATATAGTCACGATATTACTTTTTCTGATGATAATTACAGTTATACTGATTTGAACAATACTATTCAATCAGCTTTAGCACTAAATAGTCAATTAAAAAACTGGAATCGCACTATCATTCATCCATACTTATCTTAAAGTGTATATAACCCTTGAAAGCAGTTATCAAGTAGATTTTGCTAATGGAGATAATATCACAAGATATGTTGATGGTATTATGGTTCATGCATCTATAATTAACGAATTATCTGCTTCAGGTATTTTATCAGACCTGCTTTATCAATTCAGCGTGGATAATTTACTTTTAACATATCTATTTGATAAAGAGCCAAGACATCTTTTATTCAACGAATTGAATACAACTCGTATTTATGAGCTCAGAATATATTTAAATGATAATAATAATAATTAAGCAGTTGATTTAAATAATATTCCAGTGAGTCTTTCACGTTTGTTTAAAGAATGTAATCAATATACTCGTATTATATATGAGACGATTAAGACAAATAACAGATCAGCTGCAGGCATAACCTACTGACATGATATTCGTAGTAGTGATCAAGTTGATTCTGAAATAAATAAAAGAAGTAATGTAATTATGGATACTTTAACAAAAGTTGTAGAGAAAGTTGCTTTAACTCTAAAAAGCAAGACGTCTAAAATCCTTGCTTTTCAAATAGCTTCTAAAGCAACTGAAAAAGTTGCTAGTAAAGTTGGATCTAAAACTGCTGATATAATTACAAAAAAGATTGATAAGTTTAATAAATCAACACAAGAGAAAAAACTCACTCAAAAGAATAAGGGTAATGAAATTATTAAATTTTTGAAATCTCATTCAGATAATAAAAAGACAGCTACACCAAATAACCAAAAAACTATTTACTTTCAATTTAGACATGTAATTTTATCTAAACCATTAGTATAGAATGGTATTTAGATTTTCAAATAATCTTAAAAGGGATGAATATACTCGATATGAACTTACAACTCCAATTATTGAACCAGAAAATAATATTTACCAAAACAAAGCAGGCTATCGAATTGATGTAGGTTAAAAAAACCAAACAGGGGTACTTGACTGGTATAATTCGTTTATTGAATTAGATTTCAACATTAATGTTTTTAATGGAACAGGTAATTATAGTATAATTGACAACACCAGCACAGTAAACAGTCCTTATTCGATGACTAAATCGACCAATGTAAAATATAATGTTTAAACTGTTTTGGATGTGACTGATTGCAATCATATTGTAAATTTAGTTGAATTTTCAAGAACTGCACTAACACAGTAGGAGGAACTCAATTTGATTTTCCTGACACCTGTCCTTTTGTAAATAAACAAGAATACACTTCATTAACCGGAGCAGCATCTTATACTATTACTAGAAATATGAAGTATAATGCTGGTTTCCACGAAAGATAGCAATTGTTAACAGATTCAGTTAATAACACTCAGAGTGTTATATTACCATTGAATAGATTGGGATTTTTCACCCAGTTGGAATAACAAATTCTTCCAGATGGAAAAATAATTTAAGAAATTCAACTAGAAAATGATGATAGTGTTATCTTTCGTAATAGCACTTTGACTAAAAAGCTTTCAACGTTATTAATTGCATGGTACTTTATGTTCCGAGATTACGATTTCATGCGAATTACGAAGCAAAGTATTTATCAACTTTTCTATAGAGCCATAGTTGGTCGTATCTGAAAAAGTTGATTGTTACCTCTAATAGTACAACTACAAGACAATCAACATTCAAGATTATAATCAGCATTTAGAAGGCTGGTCATATTTGTCTCTTTGTACTTAATTCAGGAAAATTGAATAATCAGTTACACAACATGTTTCCTTATAGTACCTTTCACATTGCTGAAAATGTAAAATAAATTTTACATTTCCAGTATAAATAAATTTAAAATAAATTTTCATCAGCACAACTTGAAGCAAGAGGAAGTGTATTATATCCTGCTGAAAAGATGAAACCTGATAAAGAAGTAAGGAAGACTTATAGAACATTATTAGAATATCAACCACGTTATAATTAATATCATGTAGACCCATGTATTAGTTTTTAAGTGTTTCAGACTATTTATGTTATATTATATTTTTATCATTGTAAATTGGAAACCCCGCTTAAAAATGGTGATACAAAACTTAAGCTTAGATATTTTTTATCAGGTATTCCAGGCAAATTTTACTCCATATTCGCGTTTGTATTACATGAAGAAGAGATCCATGTTGATAATAAAAATGGTAGAGTAGTCGTACATAAATATTGCATATCTTATCTAACTGTATTATTTATTATGGCAGAATATTATAGATACGGTGTTAAGCAGTCAAAAAGTCAGAAAAGCAAACGTACTAAAGCATTGATAAATAAAGTTTATTAATTGAGACTATCCAATAATGAATTAATCGGTCCAGATGATTTAATGTTAACTAGAACACAAGTTAATAGGATTAAAAAAGCTAAATCTATGCTTAAACGTCTACACATGAAATTTACAAAAACTCAAATGGATCTTATTGTTAAAAATAGTGGGTCATTGTTCTCTAGCTTGCTGTCACTTTTATCAACACTAATTAAAACAGCAACTAAAATATTTCCTTGATTAGCAACTGGTGCTAGTCAAGCTTTGGGGTGTTTTTGGAATGGATAAAATCCTTGGAAAAGGACAGATAGGTGACTGCTTATTAAAACAAGATACGTTTAATCATTCAGTTGATCAATCAGTTGATACTAACAAAGTTACACGATTAAACTTTAAAAAGTGAACGAGGAGATTTTCTAGCTGCCCTCTTGGAGCTATTGGAGTGCCTTTACTCTTAAAACCTCTTGATGGAGGCCTCCAAAATAAACCAAAAGGTAATGGTCTTCAAAATCGAAAACCAAGACAATTATCAAGAGGATTACAAAATAGACCTTGTTATTCTGATGAGTTAGTACCTTATCAACCTTCATTTATAGGCATTGGTACAAGGAGTGAAAAAAGGAACTCAAATGAAAAAGACTGAAAAAGACTTTTCTCGAGGGAAGAACTCTCCTTGCAAATATATCCCTCTATTAGGAACAATATCATCAAATCAATTTTTGTTAATAAACCACTATCAAAAATTGATTTGAATTAATGGGTTAGATATTTTCAGATTCAAAATTTTATTAATTTTCTTTCTAGAGATGAATTGTCAAATATAACCAAAAATGATTATTATATTGTAAACTTAGATGATTCTCAAGGACCTGCAAGTCATTGGATTGGAATGCTTATCAATGAAAATCTGATAATGTATTTCGATTCGTTTGGATTACACTGTCGCCAAGAATTAGTTCAATTCTCTGATCAATTTGGTGTTTAAATTATATGTTTTTAATAAAAGCCAGTATAAAACATATCAGTGTTCTGTGGATATTAATGCTTGTATTTGATACATCAAATGAGTATGGGTAGGAGCTATTATAATGTGATTAAAGTATTTGATATCAAAGATACTACTCACAACGAAATTATAATAAAGAACTATTTTGACATTGTATAACCTAGTAATATGCCAGTGGGAATTTTTGATGGATTACATACAAGAAATGATACAACAAATATTGTTATTTCATTAGAATCAGATAAATGGATTTCTTATAATTAGAAGATTTAAAGTGTTAAGGACCCTATTATTTATTCTGAGGTTATGACTGTAGGATTTGGGACTCTTAAATACTTAGATTTAAATACTGGAGGTAAATTGAGAAATAGTGGTTTTGATACGAATAATTTTGATCTTTTTAGTTTGCAACCAGTTCCAAAAGTTAAGAGCTCAGTTGTGTGTAAAAGTTACCTTGATATATGTTCTTATGAAAAATTAAACGAGACATTATGAGAGTATTATATTAAATATTCTGAATCGATCTACAGTTTAGATAAGGGTAGTTCTCCAGAACTTATTTTTTCGTTGTTAACAAAAATTATCAAAACTATTTGATCAAATTCTTTCTTAGAATGATTGTAAACAAACAACAGAAAAAAATCAACCAATATTATGTGATAAATCAGATAGAATTAATAATAGATATTATCTAGAGTTCGATGGTAGTCAGTGAATGATATCTCATATTGATCTTAATGTTGGTTTTAATAGCCAAGGCTTACCAAAACAAGATATTATGTTTTTATTGTCTACAAATTGAACTCATGTAGTGGTGAATACATGTCAAGAAATGCTTTATTTTGTCATTTTGATGAAAGCTGGAATGAATTAGTAGTTTTTGCAAGAACAAAAGATCTTTTCCTAGGAGCTATAATAAATTATTATATTGTTATTGGATGAAATAGTTTCAATAATGAAATGCCTATTGCTAAATACCAGAATAAAGTAAATGCTGGAGAACGTAATAAGTGGTGTTGTTTATCTATCTATTGTAATGTACCAGCAGGAACAAACAAGTGTTTGGTGTAATGGCAAGGAGCTGTGTAATTTTACTGCTAGAACATCACTAAGATGTACTCAAATGACTGGTCGGCATATGCAAACCGGCTCCAAGAAGCACCTCCAAACAGCAGGCCCCAAGAAATGTCATTTAATCCAGTGTAATTTAGCCTTACTGAAGAACATTTCGAAATCCTCCAGTCATTATCTCAGGGAGAAGACTCTCCACTAACCCTCAAAGCCCTGCACATTAGCGGGCACAAACCAAGGATGTGTACATCAGTAGAGAACTAGACATTAGATTGTGGTCAGTTTGATATCTGATCTCTAAATCATTCTTCTAATATAATTCTAGTTGCTTTATCAGTCTAAGTGCAGCATCTCATTATAACAGCAAAACTTAAAATAGTTTAGTATTGTTTTCAAATTTAATTGCCTGATGATGTGTGTATAACACGAAATATATTGCAACCAGCTGTTGAATCCACTCATTCACATATAACAAGCAATGCAATATTTAAATTCAATTTCTTTTGCTAAAAAGTTGCCTCTTATTTTGCCTCTCCTCGGAAAGGTTCTTTGTGCAAATTTTCTTCTTATTAGACTTTTTACAAATATGTCCTTAGTGACCAATTAAAATGGCAGACCCTTTAGGAAGCTACTTTTGTGCCTGTTGCACAAATAACACGTAATTTAAGTACTATTATAGACCCCCCAAAGGATCTCTAACATTTAACAATTTACAGCACACATTCCAGTTCCATGAAAAAATCTAAAGTGGAACCTTTTGCATAGTCAGCTGTAGATTTTACCACTCGGCCACCACACTTCTTCTCCTTGTCATAAAACAACAAGAAATAGCACATGCGCAGTGAGGTCGATATAAAAAATGGCGCGGGGCGCGGGGCGCAATGCAAGTCTCAAATATTCGACTCTATTAAGTCACTTAAAGGAACCTGCTTTGGTTCTGTGCCAAAGTCCGTGCTAAAATATGGAGCTGTTATCAAGCAATCCGCGTTTAAAGAGACAGTTCTGCACACATACAGACATACACAAGTACACACACATCAATAATAATGATACAAAGTAGTAGTACGTTCACATCGAGTTATTTTCGCTTGTTGAGTTACATTTTTTACTTCACGGTCCGTTAACACTATCAAGTTGTCAGGATCTTACCTTCTGATGATTTTTCAAGTGATATTTGTTAAAATGTGGTCAAAACACTTTACCTGGAGATAATAAACTTAATCAATAACCAAGCATTTAAAAAATTTTAAACCTATTTACGTGGTCATTGCTCAACATTGAAAAATAATATTTCTGGGTTTTTTTTGTTAATTGCGTTAGAAGGGGATTTCTAAATATCAATATCACAAAGGAACTATTTCTTAATTTTATTTTAGATATGCAAGTGATACATTTTTACGGAATATGTCGTGGGTAACAATCTTATAAACATTTCGAAAAATCAGTTTTATTTTGATAATCAACGTATAAAAAGACAGCTGAATGGCAGAATATATTGAAATGTTTGTTTAGTTTTAAATCATTTGGATTTGGATTCTTGAGCTTTTGAACCCGTTACAATGTAGAAACTGTAGTTCGAAATGACGACTGACGATGATCAGTTTACCAACACAAATATTTTTTGGATGAAAGTACCTTGTATTATATTTTAGGGGTTTATTGACGGCCCCCTCGTAAATAGTGGGGCTATTTTTGCTTTTAGTAGCTGTTTGTTTATAAAAAAAGCCAAACAGAATTGGGAGAAAAAATGAAATTGGACATAACTCCCCCCCCCCTCCAAAGAAATATCCGAGACCTCTCTCTGCTAAAAGACTTTCTTCTTGGTAGCCCGAGAATCAGTGCTCAACTATACCAAGACCACAGATCTTGAAGTCAAGGACCGAAGACCCGATCAAGAGCTCTACACTTGATCATAGACAAAAGTCCGAGAAGCAATTTCAGTTATATTATACAGTCTGTGATCTAAGGGGATTCCAAGAGTTCACGATCAAAAAAACTTCTCTTTAATTTAGCGATATAGGGTTAAAAACTTGAAAACCGATGTAGGAACAAGACAACCTTTATCTAAGTCGAGATTAATAGTGCACATTTGATACCCCTTCCTTGAGCTCCATTATTTAACTTACTTTGGCAAATGTCAACAATGTCAACACAAAATCTCATCGAAATATGGTTCTTTCATTAGTGGATTATGTGGTAAATTTTGAAATAGATATATTTTATCACGGAGCTATATCTATCTTATGTGCACTGAGAGTAAGCCGTGCCTTTTTGATTAAGCTAGGATTGCTGGCGTCCTTAGCATGGCCTTGAATCGATTGGTGATTGGGGTGTAAAGTGACAACTTTAAACCTTATTAAGACTAAGTTTCTCGGTATCAATAGGTATAACTCTCCCAATCCGTTCCCTGTTTTAATGTCTGGCTCCTCTTTACCTAAAACTCAATCCTTCAAACCTCTAGGGCTTAACTTTTCTACTGACCTTTCCAGGACTCCGTTGGTTGAAGCGACAGGATTAATAACAACTGGCTTCAGTTTGTTGTCAAACAGATGCACAGAATTCCGCAACACAGTCTGATTCACTAGTCCTAGAAGTAAATAATTTAAACTTCTCGGAATTGCCTTTTCTAATAATCTTTCCTGGACTTAATATTATGAAGCGACAAAAAGCTGCTAAAAAGCAACTGACTTTGGTTTACCCTATAAGTTTAACTTTAATATGCAGAGAATTCTGCAACTGATACCATTATTACCTATTTAATAAGGAAACTAAGACCGATATTGACAGACAAGGAAAATAGAATAAAGGTAGTCGTTTTAAAATAGCAATATCAAATATAAATGTATCAGCTATTTTAACTTCCTTTTGTTTGTAGTTCATGTGTGTACAGGTTGGAATAAGTAAGATTGTGCCTCCATCCTGAAAATCTTTTTGTGAAGCTTATCATTACGGGTTTCAAAAAAAGTAAGTACTTTTTCACCAAAGGTTTCATTCTTTGTTCATGCCTAAAATCCGATAGAGGACATAAAATATTGTTTGTTTAAACTTTAAAGCTGCGTGCATTTATAAAACTAAGAGGTACCTCACGAGTGGGATGAATAAATCTTGGCACCAGAGATGACATTTGCAGCATTGTCTGACATTAACAAAGTACTTCTGTGTGTAATACCGTATGATTGGATGATTTGTTTTAGGACTGAGATTAACCACCTGATGGCTGCATAACTTGGTTAATGTCAAAGCCGAATACAGAACTGAAATACGAATTTATGCTTTACGACTGGTCCAGTTAACTTTTGTTTGCATGCTTTGGTTTGACTTTTGTCATTTTTGTGTCTTATATATTGGACATATTTTTATTCTGTCATTAGTTTTGACACTACTTGTTACTTTTTTCTTGATAGATCTGATTATGGGCCCTGTTGTTGTTATGTAAGATTTTAAAATATCTGTTGAACAACTGAAACTGGTCAGCTGGGTTTTCAAAAACTGTGGTTTAACTTAGTAAGTTTGCTATGAGATTCAATGACCATTATTTGGATAGAGGATTATTTGAAGCTGCAGTACCGAAGGAGTCTAACCCTATACTCTACTCTTCATCAGTGATACAACAAGGTCACACGCACGTCATTTCTGCAATAGGTGGCATTACCACTCAGGGGAATTTGAGATATAACTCTCTAAATTCAGCAATAAATACTGACATAGATTCATTGCTTTTTTTACCCAGATCTAAAGCTGAAATTACTAAAGAGTTGTCAATATTTTTTACAATTGTTCTTTTGGACCGTAAAGGGCTTTTAAATCTATTTGTTTTTAGAGAAAGTGTTAGGCTCAATTCTGATATTTGGGCTCCAGGTGGCTGCCCCTTGGAATGTACAATAAGCAGACAAAGCAGAAGTGGCTGTGCGTCTACAAACCTGCTTACAGCGAAATGATTTTGGAATGTGCTTATCATATGAAAAAAGGTAGATAGAAAGTTTGGTAAATAGCATGAATTTGATTTGTACTGGCTTGGTGCAAAATAAAGTGCCTAGTACGGTCGTGGAAGTAATGGAATGCAGGTAACAGATAAAAATACAAAATAAAGACAAGATAAAGACAATGTCTACTAAATCAAAAGAAGCTAAAGAAGAACACTAGAATAGAGACTTCGAATTTCAAACACTATTGTTACGAGACCAGTCTGATCGAAACTTATCTCCATAATACAAGTATCAACAGGACAAGCGCTTCTTGCAAGTAGACGCTCGATAAGGTGCCACTAAGTTTATAGTTTCAGTCACCACAGAGACTTTGTACATACCAATTTGTAGAAGAGAAAGATTACATGTGGAGGAACGATTGTTAGAGCAATCACAGTGAATTAATTCTAATTCTCAAAGTTTTCGTTAATTTTGGATTTATCTTGATTTGTCAGTTAAATGATAGACTTGGGCTTGACCTCTATTAGGATTTTGAAAATATTGATCGTGGTATTTGTCTTGTGATTTACACGAAGTTCATTTTGCTTTAGGTAATAGAACTTATTTGGGAAAAGTTTCTGTGGTTTTTGTTTGTGCACACGAAAACAGTTATATCAAAAGGATAAGGTAAAACCATGCTATTCAGAGAGAGAAAAAGCTAAATGTGGCGATACTCAGATTTCACAAAAATACTCGGAAATAAAATCGAAACAATTAAAAAACATGGATGGACAGTTATCTTCTCCTTTAACTAAAACTACTCAAACATTTTTAGATTTATTTTGGCCAAAGAGATGTCAACAAAATCAAATTGTGTGCTGTGGTATATCTGCCAGAATTATGTTTGTTAGACTACAGCACACCAACTTAATCCCCAGTGTTATTTAAGTTTATTCACCTATAACTGGTGCCGAGCAAAGCGAGAAAATTTACGAATGGTTTGACTTGGTAATGTAAAAAATATAGATATAGATATAGTATAGATATAGATATAGATATAGATATAGAGATAGATATAGACATAGACATAGATATAGACATAGACATAGATATAGATATAGATATAGATATAGATATAGATATAGATATATAGATATATAGATATAGATATAGATATAGACATAGACATAGATATAGACATAGATATAGATATAGATATAGATATAGATATAGTTATAGATATAGATATAGATGTAGACATAGATATAGATATAGATATGGATATAGATATGGATATAGATATAGACAGACATAGATATAGATATAGACATAGACATAGACATAGATAGAGATAGATATAGATATAGATATAGATATAGATATAGACATAGACATAGATATAGATATAGATATAGATTTAGATATAGATTTAGATATAGATATGGAAGTAGATATAGATGTATATACAAAATTAACTGAAGCTTTCTATTATTAAAAATACTTCTTTCTTAAAAGCCAACTTTCCCTTAACAATTTCTCTTTTCTCTTTTAACAGAACTTTTTTTACCAGCGTTTCAGTTACTTTCACACATCAATACGTTTTACATAATTTCATACACTGATTTGCTGAATGACGTTAATCGAACCTTGTTGCCATTAACATTATTGATAAAATCAATTTTATATTTGGTTGTCGCAAGAGTTAAATGAAACATCTGTCTGTTTATTAAAAGTTTTTTTATTCGAAATAAAATTTGGCTCCACTCACTTATCTGGATATTTGACTACGCAAATAATAAACGTTTGGAAAAGAAAAGTTATGATTGGCCTGAGTTTATGTTTTGAGCCAGAATATTATTTTTTAAGTAAAAAAGTCTAGAAAATGTAAGCAATATGCTTAGGTATTGAGTAGTATAACAAAATATTCGTATATTAAAAATGAAATTTTTTTCCTCGAGTTAAAATAAATTACCTGGCTAATTCAGGTCACAGGCAAATTAAAAAATCCATTTTAGGAAATAAATGGAAAAAAATTCTGTGTGGTAGTTAATACCAGTAGAAGAAGTAAAATGACCCAGAGAGCATAATTTTTGGTCTTTCGAAAGAGCAAAAAAATCTATTTTACACTTTTCTTTTGGTTAACTGATACAAGTTCAGATAACTCTTACTTTACTTTTAAAATTAACCTCGAAAATAAAATCCTAGCATGAGATTATCAATTGTCAAAATTAGTTATTTATAAAACAGTGAGCCAAGGAATTAGCTTACAAGTCCATGGTTATTGGCCAATAGAATTTAACTGATCAGAAATACTTCTACATGTGAATAGCTAGATGCTTTGTTTGTTTAACATTTTGGGGGCGGGGGTTTAACGTCAATTTTCCTGCAGAAATTGAGGCTCAGACGGTGCCCTTCAGAGGGACTTTGTTTTGGCAGTAAAGAATTTCTTGGCCTGATGCTCTCAAATTTGCTTGATGTCGTTTCATACAACATAATGCGTTTAACATCGGGCAATGGACACACCACCCGTACGTAGTATTCTCTTCGTTCAATAAACACTTGGGCTGGAAATAAAGTTGTTGTTTCTGTATTCCAAAGATAGGCAAAAGAAATCATATTACAGGCAGTAAAACTTGTTCAAAGGGCGAATTAACTAGGACAAATACTATTCAAAGAAAACTTTTAAACAAACTAATTGTTTTCAACAGGCTGGACGCTAAATCTTGAAACTTGCGCACACAGGTGAAATTCAAAACGAAATCACACAAACATCCGATAACGACCTGGAATTCAATGCAAAAATCATCAAAATTAGGAAACCTACAAAAGCGCAGATCAGTGATAGCACATCCATTTTACACAAACTTCCATAGATCCATTCAACATACGTATGACAACTTAGCCTCAAGACTACGATCGAAGCACTCTCCAATGGTAAAATAACACCAGAAATGAAGTCACAAGACACAATTTTATCTGAACAATATTGCTGAAAATTCTCCTCCCAAGTTCTAAGATAGACATCACTTTTTAATATTTTAAGAGAGTTTTGAAAGTTGGGTAGATAGAAACGAAAATTTATCGTCAATCGACGACAACATTGTTGCTGTTGTTATTATTGATTATGATGATGACGATTATTACTATTATCATTATTATTGTTGTTGTTATCATTAATTGATTATTATTAATCATTCAAAGGAAATGCAGACAGACCCTTAAAAGATTTATTGATGCGTTGATGCGGCAAAGAACATAGGATGATGCTGCAGTTCGTCTAATCAAAGAAAGTTTTGGAAAATAACAGAAAAATACCAGTACGCATATGGATCAACTATTCAAAATTAAAGCCTCCGAAAGTGAAACGATTTATAGTTAAGGTTGATGTACTATCAAATCAAAATTCTAATTGGAGAATTGAAAGCTATGGGGTAACCTATTGGGAAGTCTACCTATTCCCATAACCATGTCTAGACTTGCCAACCAAGTTTCGTTACCGATTGCCAGACATGCAGCAAAGGATGTGTTGGATTGAAGAGAATTTATGGATTTATTAGGGAAGGAGTTGATGCCAGAGAAATAAATCAAGACACCTCTGTCAAAACAACGAAGGACAAAAATAAGGATATGGATGACAGACATTCAAAACTTTTCCAATATCATCAGTTCTATACACAAATAAGGATACACTTCATTCGGTGCCAATTTGCGTTGTTCAGACTGACGACAGCATTTAGCAGATTGCAGAAACGTCAGCGATGTAGTGGAAATATAGACCACTCTAAACAAATGTGGTCATTGTTTAACTTGTTTGAGTACAGGCCATTTCAGAGAGACTACAGAACTAGTAGAAACTGCTGAAAGTATAAGCGAAGACACTACTTTACGATTTGTGATCAGAAATGGAACAAATGATCCTAGAAGGTGGAGATTGAAAAATAGGAGTTACTTATCGCCATGAACCAGGAATAGGAGTTTTACTGTAAGGAGCAAGAACTTTTGTATTCGTGAGTTATTCTGGTAGAAAGCACCAGTTAGAATTTTGTTTGATTCGGCTACCCAAAATAACTACATGACCGATCCTTTGCGCAACAATTTAGGCCTAAAGGTGGAGCACTGGGGAATTTTTGACCAAGAAAGTTTTGACTGAACAAGTAACCCAACCAAATTTAGCTATGCGAGAGTCAAAACAAGTATTGAAACTTTGAAGTATTTGAAGTATTAGCTTTAAGTTAACCGGAAAGTTGTTGGCCCATAAACTCCTCTGACAGCAATAACGATGAATTGACTAAATCCTTTCAACAGGATTTGATATTGACACCATTGATTTGGCGTCACACAAATACATTTTCCGAAATCAAACTTTCATGAAAACTAGGCATGACGAAAGTTTGTCTGATAATCAATGATTGTACCTGAATGGACTAAAATCAGTAAAATGACGTTTATTAATTATTCAGAAATTTTTATTGTAATGATAACCTTATTATGGAACAGCTGAAAGAGAGAATCATTGTTGTACCCAAAAATCTCTAGGACAAAGACAAAGCGCGTTCTTTGTCTCTTTGCATGTAATGATCATGTAAGCAGCAAATAACGGAGTTTTTGAAGAAGCTTAACCTAGTGCAGATCTTTTATTTGAAATGACTGTCTTGAAGAAGACCTAAAATTTTATCCTGCATTTTTTAAATATATTGCATTATTTTAGAGATCACTGGCTAACTCTAATAGTAGACGTTGAAACGACGCCTTACAAATTGGTGTACAAAAAAACAGTTGTCAAACAGTTAAGGGTCGCCTTAAAATACAGAGAGCCTGAAAGGAAATTACAAGTTCAGTGCATTATAATTTTGAGGAAATTGCATTGAATTTTAATGAATTGCGAAGAAAAATATCACAGAGGGAGAGTGTTTGAAAACGTGAAAATTCTTGACTTTATGGACTCTCTTCAAGCCATAGATGGAGAGGCTTTATCATGAACTTTTTCTGAGCTAGCTACTCAGATAAAACTTATCATTTGTGACATGATGAAACTCCTGTATCTCTAGTATTTTAAAACCTTGTATTCTAATTGTTTCTATTTCCAGTAAAGAGACAAGAAACAAAAGCAAAAACTTCATTTGATAATACAGGAAATGTGGACAACAATGTTAAGGTTTTCGGGGTCAACTGAAACAGTAGTTCAGGTCACATGTACTTTGAAGTCTCAAAAAGATCTCAGTTTCCTCAGGCTCTTCCTGTTACAGAAAGCTGACGTTTGAAATTTAATCGCAAAAATATCGATTCTCTTGGTACCCTGTCACCGTTTGTTATAAATTTAACAGTTCTTTTACGGCAGTTGTGTATTGATAAATTAGCAGGTGGCGAGGAACTCCAGAGTGAACTTCACATGAAATATCCTTGTCTTATTTTTCAAATTAATGACTTAAAATGTTCTATTTATAAGACAAAATCATAGTGAGTGCACAACTTTACTAATTCTCAAATGCACCTCAGCAAAGGTTATTTTAATAAGAGTTCAATATGAAAAGAAGAGATTGATGTAAAGTTTGTGTCCTCAAAAACTATTATTAACTATTATTAACTAGTATTTGGAATTAAAAGACAAAGAATTTCGAGGCTTCAATAATTGCTGCTTTTCTTTTAGCCAAAGACCTGACATTAGTGAATGATATGCTTAAGGTTGATTCATTCCAAGGTAAAAAATAATTACATTTCTGGGCTAATTTGTTGATATCTCTGTGTTAAATACGAAAAATTAGTCTTGGGAACCAATTAATTGACATATTGTACAAGATAATTGTTCCGTTTTTTCTAAACGTCAGTGGAGGTTTTGTCCAGTAAGCTTAAACCTCGCAGATGATATTTCACTTGGTATCTGGGGGAACGATCGCTCCAAAAGGTGGTATCAAAATTGGCCTAATCTAAATAGGTTAGATATTGTAATTGGAAACGTAGTAAAATTAATGGTCAATCAAACAGAACGTCACTCGTAATAATAAGCTCTTGCATGAGAACGTATCGTCGGTAAAACGGTAACATGCTTGTTGCGAAAATAGAGATCCCTACGGGAAAGAAGTATTACAGAATTAGAGTGCGTTTACAATATTTGATTCCTTGACAAGTATCTTGTAGTCAGAGAAATTCCATAGAGCAGCCAGCTGAAGAACCTTCATTTAGCCTGACTCTAGTACAGTAGTAGACAACTTTATGAATACTAAACGTCCCAGCGCATCGGGTATTAGATAATTCAAGAGAAAATATAGGTTAGGTTGTAATTTTCAAGCAATCATTTTTGCATGAGTATTGTGACTTCATAAGTTAAAAATTTCCCATATATGTTAAGTTTTATCGTTAAAATCGTGACTGCTTTGTAGATTAACCAGGAGCATATGTTGGATTGGTTAGATGCAGACTATGTTTGTAGTATAATTACTGCCCTATTCATGTAAATTCCACCTATCAAAATGTACGTCAAGGCAATAGGTCACAAGGCAATGGTCACTGGGCCAATGAAATTCGAAAATCAGAGAAACTTATACCTATAATAGAAATAGTTTGACTATCTGTTTTGTTTAAATTATAATTGTAATTACTTGCAAATATTTCTTCTGTTCGTTACTTTACAACATCTGGAAACATGAATTTTTTTGCGAAAATAATTTTGAAGGTTAAATATTTATAGTGGTTTTGGCAATGATTGAAGGAAAATAACAATTCAACGTATTTACTCTTATCTCTTGGCTAAAGCTTATTTTATTTTATTTCTGTCATATCTTCACCGTTTCATACACCTTGTGGTATTATGCCTTGTATGGTTCTTACCAATAAAAAAATGTAATAAATCTGTCTCCCTAATCATTATTGAAACTTAGAGAACGAGCTTACGAAGGAAACTGGTTTTAAGACAACATCTAAAAGAAGCATGGCCTGAAAGCAGATTTAGATACCCACTAAGCGTACTACATTGATTTAAATGGTCACAGCCACCCATAACAGAGCCAGTACACATTAAAACAGTATACAAACCATAACAAGAAGAAGCTGTCATGGTTTCTGTTGATCTTACTGGTCTGTACAAACGTAGACTTTCAATTTTGTGATGTAAAATTTATACAGAATATAAAATTTCGAAACGAAGGACATTCAGCACAATGTTATTCTTTTTTTAAAGAAATACTAGCTATAATGACACGAGTAAAACTGCTGACAATCCCAGAAATAAAAGAATCAGCATAAGTGTACATTATCTAATTGATATTGCTACATAGTCTGTAGATGGGTTAACACCAGGAAAGTTGAATATTCCAACAAACAGAACGATAGAGCAATCTTTCGATGATGTGTGTAAATTAGGAGGTACTACTTAAAAGAAGGCAGATTTAAAACAGAAGAAATTAAACTGTAGTGCACGTACAAAAGATGGCAATAGAGACAAGGGTGTTGGTATGATTCTTAACAACAAACACTCAAAATCTTTTCAAGGTGTCAATCCAGAACGTCAAAGCAATAACTACAGTGAGACATCATACAACTACACACATCTAGTAGTTTAGCAGATAATAATGAACTTGATAAACTTTATAGAAATTAGAAGAAGCAACAGAAAAAAATTGTTATATTAGTTAGGTTATAATAGGTAGGATGTTAAAATTCTTAGTGAGAAAATAAGCTCCCTATACTTGTGTAGCTACAGGTTAACCTTCAGCAAGATATAGTAGCTATTTAGCCTCCCTAGTCACGGTCACGATTTGAAGCCACGGTAATGCAGGTGGTGGACGGAGAAGCAAGCAAGTTATGCACTTTATAGTTGGTGGTTACTTTTCCTCTGGTGCCTAGACAGTACCCAGTGACCTATGTCTTAAAACAGGCCTAGTTTTTCCAGTGTTAATTCTCTTGCTAGAAGAAGAAGCTACTGGCGCTGCTTGTGCCATAAAATGGGGCAAAGGAAGGATACCGTTCCAGCTCGCCTCACAGCATTCATTTGAAGAGCAGTGATCCCCTGTTAAATTATCAGCTTTGTTTGGGCAATACATGAATATTGCAGATAATGCAAATCCTATACTTCAAGCGCTGAGAGGAAGCAGGAAAGTAGCCAACAACAAGAAAATTAATCAAACTGATACAGGGCGAGAATGACAACGGATCCGTAGACCATACTATGCAGGGGAAGGGAGACGTCTGAGAACAGCCAAAGTGTTGGGGGGCCGTTGCAAGGTGTCACAGCCAGAGGCACTAAATGTAAACACTTTGCGAGATAAAATGGACTGGTTCGTATTGAGACTCTCTTGGAACAGAAGTATTGGATCACCCACTCAAAACCACTGAGTTTAGGAAAATCTGCTTCAACTATTTAATAACATCTTTAGACTGGAGAAATGAAGCACAGGTTTCTCAAGGAGGAGTCATTCTACTACTTGAAATAAAATAGGAGCCTCCATAAAATTTGAATGTGATGACCATTTCAAAACAGCAGTAATTGTTTTCTTCGAGCTAAACAAGCGCTTGGAGAAGAAAAAAGCAGAGGAGTTCTAAAACACCGTAAGAAACAAATTGCAGGGCGTACCAGCATTGGTATGCATTGGTGACTTTAATGCAAGAATAGATGCTGTTGCATCCTTTACTTTTTACGCCAAAACCATTATGGTTCCTACGTGGCAGACCATCTGAGTTTACCTGATCGCAGCCAATACAGACTCACAAAAGAGGCAGAGGAAGCTATGTGGTTTCAAAACCAGAGCTAAAAACTTGCCACGATAACTACCTTCTGGCTTGCCGCTAGTGTGTGAACAGCAATCAGGATGCTGAGGCCAACAATACTTTAAGCACAGTAGGATCCTGCGACAGAATTGTCTATGCCAAAATAAAACTTATTTCGAGAACATCCAAGCAAGTTACGAAAACAAAATATGACTGCCAACAATTCACTTCATCACTAAAAATACAACAGAAGTACACAGTTGCTTTCAAGAACAGTTACGACGTAGTTAAAGAAGATGATAATAGAACAAGATACGGGAAGTTTGTTAAAGCCAACAAACAACCTACGGATAAATGTATATCTAAGAAAATCAAGACACGGACAGCAGCGACATCATTTTATCCTCATTTAGTAACAACAAGGCAGGATGCAGATGAGGCACATCCCAATTGTGATGCTCAAATCAAAGCTGAGAACAGAGAAGCCTGGGAACAAACAATAAGTAATTTCTACAAAGTCTACAACCATTTAAAGAACAGGAACTCGAGAACAAAATCACAATATCAAGTCAGGTCCTGGAGCCCAGGCGTATGGGTTGGCTTGGAAAACAGACAATGAAATCATTGGCAGAAAGAGAGCAAACGAAGGGCAGGAGATAGGAGAAAGCCCAGAAGAGGGAATATCAACTTGTGGGTGCTACTTTTAGTGGTAATCGCAATAAAACCATGATAGTTAACTACTAACCTATTGAAGGAAGAATCGAGGCTGTTAAACATTATAGGAAACTAACTTTGTGAGCAACATACCAAGACACAATCTGATAATGGAATGTCCTGACTTTATTGTTCACTTGGGAAAAAGTGATGTTACATTTACATACCATTAAAAACAAATACGAACGGCCAGTTTTCTATAATCTTTATTTCCTTAAGTTTTTTTTATTAAGCACTAAATCCAAGAGTCAAGGTAATAAATAGCACTGAGGGGCATTAAAAACATTTTTTACAACCTCTTCTCTCAAAAACTTGATCTGATTGGACAAAATGAGTATTTTAATGAGTATTTTTGGATTTTGCACAGCAAGCTATCCTAGAATCAGCTAGCAGATGCTTGAACTTTATAGGCCAATGTAATTAAGGTTGTGTTATTGCCATGTGTTAAGAAAATCCTAACTGATAGAAAATCAAATGAATTACTGTTGAACAAAATAGGAACTAGTTTGACCTTAAAGAGGCAAATAACATCACAAAAACTTTGGCGAATTTGGCTACATTGCCAGATGTTTATGCTTAGTGAATGACATCATACAATGTATGATCGTGGGAAATATGAATAAAGACAAACAAACAGCTATGTGGCAGGATGACAAAAACATTGATGAGGGAAGAATCATAAGGGTATACAGAATATTAGCCAAGGAAAATGCGAGATGAGCACAAACAATGCTGTCATTAAATGACTAAAATGAAGAAGCTACTTTAAGTCTGACAACCAGTTTCTTTCAAAAGTAACCTGTTTGGTCACCAAAGACATATGTGTGGAGCTTTCCAGCTACCAATTTTAACGTCACAGTGAAAGAAGCTACAAGATGTCACCAAGAGGAAAAATGAAGTTGACCTAAAGTCAATAAGCCTGACAAACACCACGGTGCAAGCAGTGACATGCTGAAGGGTGGTGGTGAGGTGGGAGTGAAGCAGCAGACAAGAGTATTCAGGAATATCATGGCTACTGAACAATGTCCAATAGAGTGGAGTGACAGCACAACTACCCCTATCTTTCAGGGAAAAGATGACAATATTGGTGTATGGAATATTGGTGCATGTAATGAATGTGTGGGGCAAGATCTTTGATAGCAGGCAAAAATCATTGGTAAACATAAGCAGCAACCAGTTCAGATTCACTTAAAAAGAAGTCTACTGGTTATGTAAGGTTTACACAAATGCAACAAAAGTACAGGAAAAAAGAAAGGAAACTATGCCTTATCTGCAGCAATATGGAAAAAGCCTTTGATAGAATTCTGCAGCATGTTTTGCAGTGGGTGATGTGGGGCATTGGCGTACCTGAGAGCTTGGTAAAGCTTGTGATGGCACTGTATGTGGATTCTAGGTCACGTGGCACCAGCAGGCAACACATCAGAGGCTTTCGATGTCTCTGTTGGTGTGCACCAAGGATCTATGCTAAGCACACTGCTCTTTAACCTGTTCATGCAGGAAGCTATCAAGGAGTTCAGAAAAGGTGTGCCTTGGGGCATGCCCTGTGCAAATGATCTGGTGTTAGCAGGTGTTTCAATGCAGGACATGGCCTATACGTTTTATTGATAGAAGGAAGCTATGTGAAGGAGAGGGTTGAAAATAAATATAAGTAAAACAAAAAGCCTGGTTCTCAGCAAGGAGAGCCTAACCCCTCTACCTTGTGGACAGTACCAATGTGGTGTGTATGGCAGTGATGTTGGCACCAACCAACCCACTGCTTTCGTTGAACGTGAACTTCGTAAACTGAAAAGAAACAAAGCAGCCGGGAATGACCATCTTCCACCAAATCTACTAAAGGACTGTAGATGAGAAATCGCTTCACCAATATCGCATATCATCAACCTTTCCCTACGCACATCTACTGTTCCTCACGCCTGGAAGGTCGCGAAGCTTTGTCCAATCTTCAAATCGGGAAATCCGGAACTCGTTGAGAACTACAGACCAATTTCTGTACTTCAGGTCTTATCAAAGTTGTTGGAAAGAGCAGTACATCACCAGTTGTACCAATATCTTGAATCGAATAAACTTTTCAGAGACTGTCAATTTGGATTTCGTAAAAATCGATCTACAAAGCTTGCTACCACATTATTCTGTGGCTCTATACGAAAATATATTGACAATGGCAACATGGTTGGCGGTTTGTTTCTCGATCTGTCTAAAGCATTTGATACGGTCGGACATTCTGTTCTTCTAGAGAAACTTATGCTGTACGGAATTGATGGCCCTGAACTGTCTTGGTTTTCGGATTACCTGTTCAACAGATCTCAGTATGTTGAACAAGCAAATATCACCTCTGAAACTCGTTGTATTACATCTGGTGTCCCTCAAGGATCAATCCTGGGACCGTTATTATTCATTACTTTCTTTAACGCTGTAAAAGAAAGTATTCCAGATTGTGATATGTTTCAGTATGCTGATGATACTGTTCTCCTTTTCGCTGACAAGAAATTACAACATATCGAGGACACTTTGAATGAAGCTATGAATCAAGTGGGCAGATATTGTGAACTGAACGAGCTGTTACTGAACCTAAAAAAGGGAAAAACTGAAGTTATGTTATTTGGGACCGCCCAACGTCTCAATAAACATGGTAGAGATCTAAACATCATCTTCAACAAAACTCCAATCAACTTCGTGACAGAATATATCTATCTTGGAAATCTAATTGATAACCATTTGTCATTGGCTTCAAATTTCGACCGCGCATACAAGAAAGCCTGTGGAAGACTTAGACTGTTAACCAACGTACGAAGAAATTTAACCATCGACGCTGCAAACCTGATATACAAGATGATGATACTACCGATACTCACATACAGTTCAACCATCAAAACCAGTTTTACAGCTACTCAGAAATCAAAATTCACCTCACTAGAACGTCGTGCTGCAAAGATCATTGGGAAGCCAACGAAAAGTATTATTCAAGTTGTTGAATCACAAGTCTGTTCACTGGTCGGAAAGTGTATTAAAAAGAACCTTCAACACGAAGATTTTGACAACTACTTTAAAATTATGAAACATTCTAAAAGGACTCGAAATTATGCCAATTTATTAAAACTCCCATCAATAAAACTAGAAGTTGCTAGATCTAGTTTTTATTATGGTGGAGCTAAGCTATTTAATAATATGCCACTTGAAGATAGAAGACCCTTTTTATCTTCATCTTGATTGAAATTTGAAGGCTTTTAATTTTATATAGCTTTTAATCAGTTCTTATTATATCTTTTATTATATTCTACAGGACAAACATTGATAACAGTATTTATGTAAATATGTAAATAACTGAAGCTTTTATCCTGTATAAATATTCGTAAATAAATAAATAAATAAACTCTGTGCTATGTACACAGTGTGAAAAGTGGGTACACAAATGCTGCTCTGGTCTCCAAAATGTTAAAAAATGCAGGAGTCTTCATCTACCCTGCCTGCATGAAAGGGAGATGCTGGTTCAGAGAAGAGGATCACATCACTCTGGGACTGGGAGAGGTCAAATTTTTCACCCAGCTTGGTGATATTGTGGGTGGAAAAGGAGTGGAAAGAGCAGTACACATGAGTATGGCTGCAGCAAATGAAATGAGATTGCTGGTCTGCTCTCTAATAAACACATCAGACTGAGCCAGTGTGCCAGAGTGCATAAGGTTTGCATCAGGTCAGTGAACCTGTATGGGTCAGAAGCTTGGGCACTCACCCAGCACATAGGATGATCTTGTGTGCTATGGTAGATGCATAGTCTGGTATACATCAGGTGTCAGACTGCAAGACAAAGTCACTAGTGTAAAAGTGGTTGAGATGTCCAGACTGCATCAGATCTATGATGTGATGAGGACTGGAAGCTTAACATTATTCAATTATTTGAAGAGAAGTGAGGAAGGAGATGTGCTGGCAATCAAAAGAGACTGAGAGGTCAGGGGAAGGCAACCATGAAGAAGACCCTGGAAAACAAGGCTTGCAGGGGTAAAAGCAGACAAGGGAGTTCTTAACATCACAGTGAACCTTGAACCACACCATGAGGGCTGGCAGAAGGCCATTGCCCATTCAATCCTGGTAACTGGGAACAATGGACATTAAAGGGATAAGTATGGAAGGAAGTACAGCAAAAGAAGACAGATAAGCTTGTTTATGTCTGCTTTTAATACAGTGGAAATTGTACACACAGGAACATTCACTGTGGATACTGCAACATGCAGACAATGTACTGCAGACAAGTTGTAACCGGACATTATGCCATATTGGCATATTTGAAAATTCCCATTTACTCCATAAAAGGCAAAGATCACTTTTTCTGGGAGTAGAGTTTCCAGTTTAAGTACCAGAAAACTACAATAAGAGATATTTACATAAATTCTTGATGGCTCTAATGGCACATGTTTACAGTAGACAATACCAAAGGATGGCAAGGGAATCTAGTTGTCCTTGGAAAGCAGCTATATGTATAAAAGTCCCTTTGTGTCTTTGTGTAACAGGGCGGACAGGCGGTCACGCAAGAACGATAAGGATTCAAGGATTGCTCTGAGATTCCCTTTATTAAACTTGAAGATGAAGTCTTTTACCTTCTTTAACCAGTGCAGGCTCGGGACCATTCACAACTGAACCCTGATTCCTAGCTACATCTATTTATGTTGGTTGGAAAAAGGGTGGGATGTGTTGTATGTACATTCCAATGAAAACTTAAGGCTGACTAATTTCCGTGGGCGCCTTACCGAACTGGGAAAATGATTCAATTGGGAAACATCCTCCACACATCCATCCCACACAAACAACACTCCCCACGTTTTGTTTAATTATTGTGAAATTAGCAAGTGATAAGCAAAACTAAATACTTTAATTAGAGTTTTTCTTAACTTAGGTCAAGTGACCCTGTCACA
>RDPX01000176.1:1551901-1601233 GCA_003991215.1 Morbakka virulenta | reverse complement strand
ACCATTCACAACTGAACCCTGATTCCTAGCTACATC
Source organism: Morbakka virulenta (assembly GCA_003991215.1). Classification (NCBI taxonomy): domain Eukaryota; kingdom Metazoa; phylum Cnidaria; class Cubozoa; order Carybdeida; family Carukiidae; genus Morbakka; species Morbakka virulenta. The sequence continues at coordinate 1,601,197 of RDPX01000176.1, read as the reverse complement.
TATTTATGTTGGTTGGAAAAAGGGTGGGATGTGTTGTATGTACATTCCAATGAAAACTTAAGGCTGACTAATTTCCGTGGGCGCCTTACCGAACTGGGAAAATGATTCAATTGGGAAACATCCTCCACACATCCATCCCACACAAACAACACTCCCCACGTTTTGTTTAATTATTGTGAAATGAGCAAGTGATAAGCAAAACTAAATACTTTAATTAGAGTTTTTCTTAACTTAGGTCAAGTGACCCTGTCACATTTGCCACATATAAGATAAAGTGATGCTAATGTCCAGAATACCGAGTGGCTAAACTCCTGAAAAGGTTATAGAGAAACACTTTTAGAAAACACATAATAGAATAACACCTACAGAAAGCAAGAGGGCAATGTCTCTACAATGCAGTGAATGGAGAGAGGTGGGAGGTTCAAGATAAAAAGTACATGAAAGACACAATTCTGAATCAAGTCTAAAAGCACAGAGGTTATAGAGGTACACTAATTTAAAGATAAAAACAACATTTCATGGAGGATTAAATGCCCCTGCAACTTTTGAAAACAAAAAGATTGTGCAAAATAAAGAGCTCAAACTTTTCTGTTGATGGTCTTGATTATGTCATAATATGCACCACCAACCTAATCTTTCTCCATTTTAATTGGGAAATAAAGACTGCATCTAGCACTATGACTAATGACTTTTCTGGAAACAAATGCCTACCCATATAAAGAGTTAAGCTTGCCAAGCCTGTTTACATAAATCAGTTGCATTCTGAAATAAAAAGTCAACCCATTTTCACCCTTGTCAATAACAGTGTTGATTTAAATCACTTATTTCAAACTAATTCTCTTCTTCAAAGACAAATAATAGTTCTGTAAAAACTTTTACACAAAGTAATGTAATCAGGAAAAAACACAATCTTGATAATAATTGATATATATATATATATATATATATATATATATATATATATATATATATATGTGTGTGTGTGTGTGTGTGTGTGTATGTCAGAGTATCTGTCTGTTTACATGTGAATTTTTTGAAAACACATGCATAATTTGTCAGGACAGCTGGCACAAAGATGGAGGAGTCCTTCACTAATAACCTAACAGAAGCTATTTTTTTATAGTTTTGTTGTGCCATGCATACGGGGTTTTTTACACTATTCTGTGCCATTAAAAGAATATTCACTTTCAAAAAAGACCCATGAAAAAGCATTCAAGATGTGACTTCAATTAAAAATTACAAAGTTAGACTTTCAAAGTTCTCTTAAGTCAACTATAATTGCCAAGTTTTTTGTATCAGACTGCAGTTGCATATTTCAAAACTACAATTCTAGTTGAATTATTATTTCACACTCTATTTCTTCTGGGTAATTGGAAAGTTCTTTCAGGGACTTCTAACAGGAAAAAGTTATAAAAGTGTTAATTGTAGTAAAATTACTCTTTATTGCTATATGCATACCAGCATAGACATCAATAATTTTTACATCAAGCTCAGAGTCCTTTCTAAAGCATAAAGTCGTAAATTCAGGGTTTTTTAATACAAAAAAATTAACAAGTTTGCAAATACATCTGCAACAAAAACAATGAATTAATTTTTTACTTTTTGAATAATTTTCCAAAAATTAAAAATTGATTTGAAAAATTCTGACACTGCTGACTGTATATTTGGAAGGTGGGTCTTGCTGTGTGTGTGGGGGGGGGAATGGTGGGCTACAAGGGTTCACCAAACAAGATTTAGGATCATATACTGATCAGCCAATAAAACGTTGATAATGGAGAATAAAAAGCAGGTTCACCAGAACTCTGAAAAAAGCCAAGTAAAACATATGACTATGTAACTTCTCCGCAGGACAACTGAACACATTCTGTATTCACAACTATCCAAATATTGCACAGCTTCATCCTTTCAATATCAGAAGGTAAACCCTACAGGTGAAGTAATAATGAGTGAATACTTTGGTGAAAATTATCCAGTTGAACTACAAAATAAAATAATACATATGTACTCTAATTGGCTTGTGACAGGAGATGGAGAGTATTTGTTATTGTAATATATATATATATATATATATATATATATATATATATATACATTTATGAAAGACAATATCATGGTCAAGATCAAGCATTACTAGTCCTATGGTCAATCCAGTAATTTCAAAAATCAGTACATATTTCCCAACTGGCAGTTACTTAAGGAAGGCCACCAAACTGTTGCAGACAAACTTTTTTTTTCTACTGCCCCCCCCCCCTCCAAAAGGTGATAATGTGTTTGCTCGTGATGTGAAAATGCTGCATGGAACAAAACACTGCAAATATAGGTAGATGCATAAGATGTGAGAGACTTTGTAAAAATTGTCACAAGGAAATGTTCTTTTATTGTTGTGTTCTGTTCAGTGAATAAAATAAGAGCCATACATGAATTCTTGAACAAGGTATCAAACCCATTCTAAACCATTCAAAGAAACCAGAACCTTTCATTGCATCAAAACTTACAAAAACAATATCCTGGGTGAACCATTTTCACCTTATTGCCCAGAAGAACAACCATGACAGCAATGGTCTGACAGCAACACGTACTTAAGCCACAATGCAACAAATTCTACAAAGTTTATTTTCCAATGAAAAAAAAAAAGATTTTGCCTGCTCTGGGAGAAATCAACTGAGAAAAACAATTACTTGTTTTAACAAATCCTATCTACAAAAGTGGTTAGGCATGGATTCAAGTGGATGAAATAACTATTACCAGTTTTATACATGACTCATCATGGAAGTCAGTATCAATTTGCAAATAAACTATAGTGATGTATTAAGGGCTTCTGCAATAACAATAGTACAATAAAAATAAGATAAGAAAGTAACTTAAAAGCCTCTCATGATTTTTAAAAGCTAATAACTGTTCTTGCATATTAAAAAAACCTGACTGCCTTAAATTTGATGTTCGTATCTTGAATATCGTGTCTGGAACACCACACCTCATTTTCTAGAATCCTTAATCCCATGAAAAGAACGCCCAAGGTTCAAAAACTTCTGTTTATAATTACTTTCTAAAGTAGAGTCTTGATAAAAAAAAATCAAATACAAATGTAATTTCAAAGTCATCAATGTGAAACTGGAAGAACCAAAAGCTCTTATTTTTGCATGTCACATCTGTAACAAGATTTAAGTACCAATAAAAAGTCATCACACTTAAGGAAAGGAATTCTGATGTTTTTGTATCAACCATAAGCTCAATAATTACATGTGTACAATATATTCAACAGAGCTCTTTTATGGTAGGAGAAAATTGACTAAACATCCTATGATTGTAACATATGGAACTTATGGATTGACCCAGCAGCGTCATAAAGTCATTTCTTTAATCCACATGACAGGAAGTGGGGATTTATATAATGAAACCTGTGATCTCAAATTCAATGGGCAAAAAGCTTGATTACCCAAGCAAGGTGAACACTGCATGGCCTGTAAACATTTCTGAAATTAACAAATACGACATAAAATTGTTTCCTTTTACTTTTAATCAACTAATATTCTGTCTTTTAAAAGAATACCTTTTAATGTGCAATACAAGGGAAAGCAATTCATGTGGTGTGGGGTTTTTATGTGCATTAATTTTCAACAAAGTTAAAACCTAGATCGTCTCCGAGCTTTTTCACAACCAACTGTTTACCTTTACCGAGGTCTTTCACTAGCCTCGTATACAATTATCCAAATATTCAATCCGTCTTTAAATAAGGGTTTATTTCAAATTAAAACTGTCTAAATCAGCCTGCCTAAACACTATTCAACATGGCTGGCAAAAAGTACTACGGCCCACTTTATCCTATATGGTTTGGAATCTATAAATGTTTCATTGGTTTCTTCAAGTGATGGTAATTGGGTAACACCTTCGTTAAGAAGTCTAGTTGTAGGTTTTGTGGTAATGGTCTTTCAGATGCCTGTCGCCTTTGTGATTTTGTTCCATAAATAACAGTATTTTCTGGGAGTATCTCCTGTGATTCTAGTTCACACATTGCCCCAACCACACACCCATTGGTTAATTTTATTTGGGGTCCAACTTTAGCTTTACATTCTAAAATATTATTATCTCCCACTGTCAAGGCTTGGCAATGGGATCCAATTTCGAATACATTTTGATTCCCTATTTTCATTACTTCTCCTGCATGCGAGTTCCAAATTAAGGATTGTTCTTCTATTAAATTATTTTCTCCTATTACAATCGGTCCATGCTCAGCAAATATTTTCGCTTTAGGGTGTATGACAGTTTTCGTTCCAATAGTTACGTCGCCCTTTATCTCCGCTTCCTGACAAACCACAGCATCTGGGTAAATTTTCGGTTTCATCTTTGGAAGTGTTGACATTCTTCTATTTAACAATTTTCTTACAACTAGTTCCTTTCCAACTGTAAAACCACACTGTACAGCTTCCAATGATAATGATCCAGGAAAAGTTAAACAAAATATCAACCCTTGAGAAAACTGGAGAAATGGTGTAAGGAACCTGATGTTTGCAACACAAAAAGATGGCCCATTCCAGGCTTCTGCACAAAACAAAGACTGCATTGAGTTTCCTGTTTTGACCCGACGGCACAGTAAAAGGTTCCAAATACCCTGGAAATTTTAAGCAACAATGGAAAAAGTCCAGTTTTGCAAGTATGTTTGAAATAAAAATAGAAAAGGTTAGAAGAAGCAGGTAGGAGCATCATCCCTTCCTAAAATAGCTTTTGTTTATAATGTGGCCAGGAACAGGACCGGGAACGTTGAATTCTGACATTGAAGAAAGAGAATGAAGCTCCCATATTTGTGGATTGAAAAATGTATCAACCCCTACAACGTATGTTTGGTTTGGGCAAATTATTATCAATCAGAAAAGATCCTTTTCACGGATGGAAATAAGTGGGGTTTGATTTGCCCAGCTTGCTTTTTCGCCTCACACCACAGAACAAAACATACCCAGTCTTCGAGTCAAGCAGAGGGCAGAAGGAGATTAATTTTAATTGCAGGTGTAATTATTTATTTTCAATCCCTATTAAGTTTACTATCAAAATTTATTTCACGTTTACCATTTAACTGTCAAATAAGCTTTTTGCGCATTTGTTGTCTTGAACTTCAGATTGGCCAAGACCTATCTAGCTGATGTGAATTTTGTTGTCAAAACTTTGCAGGTTACATACGCCCATTTGCCCTGAAACCAACCACAGGCTAAGGCGAAAATTCAGATATAAAGCAATCACGAGGCTTCAATTGTTAGATGATGGAGCTTATTTCTCTTTTCGGGAAGACTTTTTCAAATAGGAAATTCAACAATGCAATAATTATCTCCTCAAAAGTTTTTAAAATTGAAATGAATACAACTGCAGCACCATGAAGACAAAATTGTACAAAATTTCATGTTCATGGCTTTGCAATTTCTTTCGGTAAGCATAGTTACTGAAACAAATATTGCTGGCTTGCATATACCACACATTTTTCACCACGGATTGGAGTAATCACTTTTACCCTCAAAAAGCCCAACTCTGTTAATTGTGCTGCCCCATTCCCCATAAAAATATTGTTGTAACTTTATTTGATTATTTTTATGAAAAAGAAATATTTTTTTCCTAAAATGTTTCAAACAAAAACTACAATGGTTACAATTAAACGATTCAACATAGATACTTGTTTTTTATGCAAGTAACCTTGCTTGGGGAATACAACTTAAAGTTCCTTAGCAGTTTACTATTAGAAGTTTCGCTTCCAAAATTTTAATTTTGCGTGCTACCAATTCAACTTAAGGTATGTTACTAAGGATATATTGGCAAAAGTGATAGCGACTAACGACAGGTCTACGGCAAATTCATCAGTTCAAGTTGGAATGAAAGTTTAAGTATCCATATGAACCGACTAGGTAATTTTCTGGCTTTTCCTGCAAGCCCTCAGGGTGGTTTGGAGTTTGGTCTGGCCTCTAGTCTCTTGTTAACAAGAGCCTTATTCAAATAGCAGTGATCGCTTTGTCCAAAAATCTGCTCTCTTTTTGAAGGAGAGTATTGATATTATCTATCCTGACTAATGAGAACTAGAAAACGTGGGAACTGATTGCAAAAGAATTTTGTCTCTTTTGCCGTGGTGACAAACACACACACAGCACCACATCCTTCACTGCGGTTCATTTGCTGCCCAGCAAAAGAGATACACATGGCGACATAACTCGGTGCTGAACACTATTGTGAACCATATTTTGTCAATTTCCTCTCCTTCCAAAAAACTTTTGGTAGACACCATTGGCTATGTAGACACTCATACACTTTTCAAATGCACAGCGACCAAATTTACTGGTTGGAGACATCTTTGAAAACGTACGCCATTGAACTCACTGTGAGTTTTGAGACAAACCTTATCCAACCACACTAGTATAAAGTCTCCCGTTGCAAATACCGGAATGACCATGTGAAAGCTAAAAGTAAAGATATCACATATGCGTTAAAAATAAACGAAATGTATTCCGATTGACCTCATGTATTCTCATTAGTCTCCACACAAAGTACATGTTTGATTATATACTTACTGAAGCCAAAAAAACATACGGTTCTAGCAGTTCAGAGGGGCCAACAATTAAGGAACAGTTTGTACACTTCAAGATTAATATTACAGTATGAGCAGGGCTACATTTTAATGTTTTCTGGAGAAAGTCAGCGGCGATTGTCTGCTAATCAATTATTTAACCTAAAAAGGGTGTTTAACGCCCACCCTAACAATAAATGCATTCTTCAAAACTTGAGAATTCTCAACAGTCGGTTATTCGTTTAACTTAGATTGGGTGACATCTAGGCCCGTAGCTGAGGGGAGCTATGAGGGGCTCAGCCCCTCCTGGAAGATTTTTAACGTCATATAGTCCCGTCTGGGAAAGCAATATTTCTTTAAAAACTTTTTAAAAGTTAAATAATTGCCAAGAATTTGTATAGAAAGTCAGCTGTAGCGTTTATACGTTGAATTAAAAGGAAATTTAGTGATCGTTTAGTACTTCATTGAGACCTAGCCCCTGTCAACGATTTCTGTTCCAGAATTACCCCCTCTGCTAAAAATAAGGTCAGATACTGGACTGATGACATCTGAATCTGTACCATAGATGAGAGCGTTTAAGTGCCATAGGGTTTTGAAAACCATTATTCTTGTGTAGAACTTCATTCAATTTTGCTTGCCCGACTTCTTCATGTGTGCTGTCAGATCACCTCCACGTTACAGGACATGGCCATACTTAACCCCTTGTTGCGAAAGTATGTTAAGAGAATCCGTTGGCGTTTGCTTGATAGTAGCATTGTCGGTCAGACGTGGTATTCAGCAGGTGTGATTATCTTGAAGTTGTAGATTCTTTCAAAGCACCGTGTATCACCTTTTCCACGTAAATCACACAGGTATCAGTGCCGCCACCAATCCAAAGCTGGATTTTCTAATCTTGTAGATCAAACAGCTTTTGATAATACTTTATGACATAGTTCTTTCGCGAACTCCACTCATCTAGTACACTTTTCTTCCTTTAGTTTTTATTCTTACATAACACATAGGAACACATACGTAGGTCTTCAAAAATGAGCGCTTGGCTCGGAATTCACTCACAAAAGATTGTATGCCAACAGTTTATGTAAACTTTTTGTTCCTTATGTGCTTAGTAGGTTCTAGATGTTGAAGAATATGGCTTCTCAGCAGGTTACAATTTACTCTGATATTATAATGAGTGCAGTAAAGAATGAATTGCGTGGAAATTCACTAAAAGATTTTTTTTTTTTTTGAAATCACGGATTTAACCTCGTTTACCATTTTCTATGAAACGGAAATTACGACTTTAATTAAAACGAGAAAAATGATAATTGTGGTGAGTTTAATCTACAAAACAGCTATCGACAATGGTGCTTATTATCACTGAAGTTTTTAACGCAGTTAATTAGGTGAAGGAGCTTGCCAATGAAAGCTATTGATTTATCATCTTGTGTTCTTAAGTAAACAATATCAGTAGTTCATTGGAAAACGTGCGAGGATTAGTGCAGTTTCTTTACCAATAATTAGCTATGCATCTACTTGACAAATGCACAGACAGAGTGATTTATGTCTGACGTTGCGCTAGTTATGGATTATAGCAGTTATTTGGGTTGGGTGCTATTGCATCTGTTGAATGCAAATAAATTTTATAGCATAAGCCCTAAATATGCACAAAAATTCCAGAATATGCATTCCTATGTCAAAATAATTGTGCCTCGCGTGATTTCTGATGGTGAGAATTATTCGATAAATAATCATTCGATTCCTTAATGCATTTTAGAGAAAATATGCAATTTCATAAAGTTCATATCCCACTTATGATAAAACAACACAACATCTGCAATGGTAACACTCTGTAGGTCTATTCGTCTTTCAATTAAAAAAATTAGCTAAATTCATAGGATTGTATAACACATAAAAATAAATCAAAACAGTTTTTCTTGAAAGTTCCCCTTAATATTTTTCAGTAGTCGAATATTATCGCCCACCGTATGCATTTCTTGTCATAGTTAGCACTAATTGGACAAAAGCCTTTAATAATGTGCATGCCTGCTTTGCTTTTAGTTTTTCATCAAGTGCTTAAAGTTAAATGGACATGATTGATGAAGTGTGCTTTGGGGAAGTCAAATGATTCCTCAGTCAAATAGAAAGAAAGAACAAAACCAATATAGTATGTAGATATTGTCAGTGGAAAAATCAAGTGATGATTCCTCTTGGTGAAAAAACAGAACTAAGTGCAGGCATGCATCAGAACTGTAACTTCAATGACAACTTGGTGCATTGGCCAAACTCTACAGTACTCATCCAATTGCTTGCTTTATGCTAAACAGACACGCTTGATGATGTTTGTTTCAAGGTTTTCAGCTGAACAGACTTAAGTGAAGAATATTTCAGTATTTTTATATCAGCAAAGAGAGAATAAAAATCTTCGGCTATAACAATTGGGATAAGTTTCTATTTTTCGCAACAATAAACCATGGTCTGGAAACTTCACTTTGTCATTAATATTCACTAGCAATATGACCTGCTTATTTGTTCCTTCTTCTATTCCACAAGGCGTATGAGTTTTATTACCTTGCTGAATAAAGAAGATCAAAGCAGACCCTATCTAGAAACAGGTTCTTGTGCTTGCTCAGTAGACTTGGAAGCAAATTATCGATAAGTATTTTAAGCTTTCTGGTTTTTTAAGATTCTGAATAATTGAACTGGAACACATCTTACAGATTTCCTTAAAATTTTTCGTTTGCAGCCTTTGCCTACTTCTTTCTCCTTCAACTTTCTCCTGGGGTTTAAATTTTCTCTTTAGGGTTCTTTTTCTGTCCATTTAAAGGGCATACTAGCTCATAAAGTTTCTTCCCTATTCTGTAAATTATCCATATTCAAAACATTTTTGTGAGTTTCGCTTTTTTGAAGTCTTGTTCTATAGCACCAGTAACTTCCTTTTGAGCTGGTCCAGATCACATTAGTGATACTATATGAAAAATCGTGATGAGGTTCAACTGATAATATTATTACAATTTTCTTTTGGAGCTTATTCCTGGTTGTTGGTGACCGCATTTGTTTTTGAGGGCAGATTGTAGCTTTTTAAGTTATGCAGCTTTTGTTCTGTTACTTTTAACGCTCAAATCATTGATGATCATTGCGAATTTTGCTATTTTTACCTACATCTTTGCTAAATTATTCAGAAATTACAGTGAAATTTAGCTTCCATAGCTTATTTGTTCTGCTGCTGGTATCTGCCGCAACTAATTTAAGTTGACTGTTACTTCCTCGGTATGAACGGGCTTTCAGATTACAGTTTCCTGAAAGAGATGATTGGAACCCACACTTTCTTATTAGCAAATACTATCGTAATTGACTCGTTCAAATTTATCGAGTGATAGAATTACTACATTAACCTTTTTCTGCTCAAGTTTAAGCCATGTAAAAGGATGCTTAGTTTGGGCTGGGTTTTTTTCTGCTTTGAGATGGATTGAAGTGTTAAGGTCCTGTTTTTAACACCTCCAAAAATATTAAACGATGCACACTTCATCTAATGGAAGCGACCACATAACGAAGCCAGATATATTAAAAAATGGGAATTTCTGTCTGTAAACCTGAGTATTTGTGTTTTTTATACATGATACAAAATTAAAAATTGGAAGCTGAAGTTGATAGTTAACAGACTCAACTGTAGGCAAAGGCTTCCCTATGGTCTTACAAGGCGATAATAAGTTGGTGTCTGTGAGTGCCAAATTTAATTCTTTGTGCATAAATCCTGGCTTGGTATATTAAAGGCTATGTTGCATTTCATAACGACCAAATTTAATTGGACTGTGAGTATAGTAGAAGTACGTATTTAACAGAATCATCATTTGATAAACGAAAGGGTTCATACTAGTTGTAAGTTGAGATGTCCGGATTGTCACAACTCGCCGGAGCCTTCATGTCCAAATTCGTCAAACTTCCCGAAATATCTCGCTTTCCACTTTGACCAGACGTCCTTTGCAGGTGACCCCTGGGAAAATGGCTGACCTGAAACTATCGTTTTCTTGTTAACAAAATCGCAATCCTTCTTTGAAAATACAAAGAAATAAACCTTGCATCAGGAAAATATATAAATGGAAATGAATGGAAAAATAAAAAAAAACCCGAAAGCAAAAAAAAATCATACAGAGATGCTACTCTACATAAACTATTTCAGAGCTTGACAAATCATCACCAGGAAACTAAAAAAAACGAACAGTGAGGACTTGCCACAATAGATAACCCTTAATTCTTAAAAATTACTTTAAGGGTAGACAAAGCCTTTCATTTGAGATAAACAACCTGACCAAGGTTTGAAACAATTATGCTGCAGGTGAAGGTAAATAGTAAATAGCTTTAAAACTGGTAAAATCAAAATATTTAAACTTCTTGACTTGTATCAAAATTTATCGAGAGAATCAGAAATGATCATTTTTCAACCACACATTTGTTATACGGGACCAGTGAAAGACTATATGTGGAGAATAACCAACGCGAACAATTGAAGTGCAAAAATTGAACTTTGTGAATGTAAAATTTTAGCGTTAAGTAGTAGCTTTATTCTCCTTTACCTAACATCTAACTTACAAATATTAGAGAATGAATGTTATCCTTACAATATTACTAGCAGAAGCACCCGGCGTTGCTAGCGTAAAAAAGTGCAATTTAGTAGGCTAAATCAAGATAACCTACCAAGATGATTGTAATGTTTAGAAATGTGATGGTAGACCATTTCACTTCAAAGAACTGCAACTACCTTGACACTTGGGGTGTGGTATAGAAATAATAGGTAATTTAAACTTTGGTAATCTTACGAAAGATAATGTTAGAACTTCAAATAAAAAGAAATGCTATGGCAACATTGGGGGGAAAAAGAAGATTGAAAAAAACCAAAAAAGAATGTTCTCCCCGGTGGGGAATAGAACCCTTGTCTCCCACGGATACTCACCACTATACTACCAAGGTCCTGTACGGTCAAGGAGGTTACTTTATAGTAAATAAACTTTTTCAATTTCAAAAAGAGTTTTAATATTGTTTTATTTTTGTTCTTGACTTTATTTATTAAAAATAATCTTAACATTTTTATATTTATAATTTCATTCAAATTTTTGACTGGGGGCCTCCTTCACCTTGAAAATAGGATTGGCTGCCCCCTAACGACCCAGAATATGACCTTCAAGGTCAGCCTTTTATATCTCAGATCCTTCCCCGGTTAAAGGTAGACACACACTTCAAATTTCAGCTTCATTTACTTCAAACAGACAGACAGACTCACTTATATATATATATATATATATATATATATATATATATATATATATATAGATGACGTCTTCTCTGCCTGAATGTCATAATCTAAACCAGAAAATAGATGTCCACACTAAGGTGTGGAACGTGTTCGAGCGAGGCTTCATGTAAAATAAGCTTTCAAAACTAAAAAGTGTACCATCCCACTTATCACATAAAATGGAAACTTTTTGAAATGTGCACTAATATAGGGGTGGGCTTCGGACCATCAGGCTGGTAAATAAAACAAAACAACATTTCAATTTACAAACCACAACAGCATGGCGGGTTATACACTCTTTAGTTTTCTTTTTCTTTTCTATCCTCCCCAAAAATTAGCTATTCTGAACAAATTTTGTTTCATAATCATTTTGGTATCTTCGTCCATTTCTAAAAAAAACTTGAGGCTCTTAAGGTTTTAAGGCTTTGATATTATTATTACGTCACAAATTTTATGTCCTGTAGTAAGGTTTACTTAGTTTGGAACAATTATCTCATTTAAAATGCTTCGTACTGAGTATATGCGTTACATATGTATTGATACATGTGCTCCGTAATGCAGATAGATGGCTTCACAATAAACAAGCATATTTTAGGGTGTAGTGCTTAACCAAGCATGGCAACGAATGCCACATTTGTAAGGTAGACGAATGATAATAGGGGTGCAAAAAACACCTCCATGAGGAAAGAGATAGCAGATTGCCAATGGAAGATAGGATTAGTGGTACTGCTTAAAATGCAAAAGCAATTGCTTATTTGCCATTTCACTTCAATCTTTATGCTTATTTCGCTTGTTTTTTCTATGTGTTTTGCTTATAAAAGGTGCGTTTTTCTCTACCCCAACTAACGATCACATAATCTGAAGTCAGTTTCTACAATTTATATAAATAAAATTAAGCATTAAGCTGGATTCAACCAATGAGGGATAACTATATCAGACTATAATAAATGAATACGTATTTATTTGTTTGTTTATTCATTTATTTATTTATCTATTTATTTATTTAACTTCTTCCTGATCTTTACAACATTTCAGAATCTGTTGTTTGAATTACTCTTACCGCAGTAAAGTAGTAATTATTATTATTATTATCATTATTATTATTATCAAATTAATGTTTATACAGGATATAATGCATATATGTGAAATTTATATATAAACACATCAGTGTTTTACATAAACTGTAAAAGCTGCTATCAATGTGGTCCTGTTGAATTTTAGCAACTTGGCCAATGAGTATATCTGACCTTATCGAAAAAATGTGACCCTTAAAAGAGTTTTTATGTTTAAATTATTTATATTGCAAATGTGCACTTTCAATTACTATAACTTAATTTCCTATTCAGTAAAAAATCGATACAAATTTTCTGTGTCTCCCCGGGCTAATCTGAAGATAGAATTTTTATTTAGCAGCAGTGGTCTACAAAACTATTGCCTCTGGTGAGGTGATCACTTGTTATCACTTAATTCTCTTGTGGTAATAACTTGTCCAAATGTGTACTTTTTGTTGGCTTTTATCGAGTTTACTTTACAAAAAGAGTTTAATAGAATACTTAAGTTAGCAAATCTTTTCTTTTTGAATGTTTTATGATAAATACAATACCTACATCTGTTGAGATTTGATTAACGTTGACATAATTTGACTGAAAACTTCCCAGTATTTTTTTTTATTTTGAAACTGTTCTTGCAATATTTGACTATTTGGGGATTTTTTTTCTCTAGTTTCTTTCTTCATAAATTCCGAAATAAAGGCGTTGTTATTATTTTGGTTTAGTAAAGGTTAGTAAAATTTCTCCAGTATAATATCTCCAGTATACCTTGCACCCTATAGATACTGCATATATATATATATATATATGCAGTATCTATACCCTCACCTTTCGTAGATTTTTGTAGTATATTTTTAATAACTGCATCGATTAAGAGAGATAGATAGGGAGATGGTACTAAATATGTCCCAACATTTAAGTAGGCAAGATTAAATTATACGAAGAGGTAAAAGAGATCGTCTGTAAGGTGTCTGGATGCCAGAAATGATTTTCTTGGGGGATCCAGCAGCGTATACAGTGTTTTAGATGTTGAAGAGCAGCATAAAAGTTAAATTAAAGAAATTTCTGAAAGGTGAGACCAATTAATAATGCCTAACAGTAGTAGAAAAATAGTTTACTTCAGAGCATTCAGGTTTCTTTCTTCCTTGGATTTGGTAGTGAGGGATTTCTAGGGCATCCGGCCAAGAAATTCCTCACTGCCAAATCCAAGTCCCTATGAAGAGCACTGTCTGAGCCCCAGTTACTTGGGAAAATGACGTTAAAACAAACAAACTCAGGTTGTTTTAAAAGACGTGAGAGTTAAGTTTTTTGCCACATCCATATCAACAGAGAACAGATTTTGGTCAATGTTTTGAATGAACTATGCCAATACAGCCAGTTTGCTTGAGCCAAAAAGTGTGATACTAAATACGTCTAATGCGCTATGAAGGTTTAGTAAGAAAAATAGGGTATTGCCAAACCGCTTTTCCATTACCTTGGTTGCTGGGTAAAGAAGTTGCTTAAGGAAACTTCGTTGGTACGTTTTGCCTGAAACACTTACAGTACCACAATACTGACCCACAGACTCAACACCAGTACCACCATAAAATTCCAAGTTTAATTTTAATAGCTTTTGTGACCATATTTGATTGTGCAACTTTTCTAACCTTAGAGTGCTCAGTTTCATTTTGTTTATGGTGAGTATTTTTCAGTTAGAATTAAATGCTTCCAGTGCTCCATCCATGTATTTCATTTGATTTAAACGAGGAACTGCCAAGTAACTAGCCTGCAAAACATTAATAGCGTAAGGATAAATGAATATCCTTTGTTTGTCATTTTCTCCTTATCTTTCTTGAGGTTTTTATATTCATAGCATTGGTAAGTCTGCTTCTAGAATTTTTGGCTATTTGTATTGGGCTAGTAAGTACTTTCTATCTGAGACCATGTTGTATCTTTATAAATCTACCATTCGTGCTTGTATGGGAGTACAGTTTTCACATCAGGATAAGTGCTCCCTCGTTGCATCAATTGAGAGAGGTGTCTGTGGCTTAGTATTTCAACATCTTGCTGTTGCTATTCAACCTTTGTCTCATGGGCTAAATTTAGCCTGTCTTGGCCTTTCCTATTTTTATTACCAAGTGGAGTTGTTACCGAGTCAGCTTGATGCACTTCGTGTGACTCGCTTATCTCAATATCTTCATCTTGGTGTATTTGTTGCCCCTCTTTGTAAGTGATCTTTCTTTCAATGTAGTTTCTTTCTTCAAAAGGCTAGGTTGTGGAAGTCTTTGGCTTTTGAGTGTTTTTACCCACCGTACGACTTTGTTTTTAAATATGACTTTTACGCTGGCTGAACCAATTTTCTGTCTCCAGTGGTTTTAGCAAGGGCCTCCTTTTCTCCTTATCTTTCACACACTCATTTTATCAATACCAAGAGTGGTAATCAATGAAGCCGCTGGCAGAAAACCATTAAGATCAGGTTGGTCGATAACAGAGAATAGATATTTTACCCTGGTATCTCGGTATCTGTCTAAGTATTTAATGTGTAAAGTTCTTTGCATTTTTGTCATTGGATAACAAAAGAATTCTCACAGATGTCCAATAAATGTCTCTTGACAACAGTCAATTGAAAAAACCAGTTACTCTCTTTCCCTGATAATTGTAACGTTTCTATGCGTAACACCAATTACCAGGAAAACGTGTGTCTGTTGATTTCTCCTCTGGCTGAACTGAATGGATGTTGTGAATATCAAACATAAAAACGTTGCATTGTATAGCTTTGCTGGTTGTTACTACATGAAAAAATAACAAAAGCAATGTGGTTGTTATTTGACTCCATGTAGGCTGGAAAAAACTGACTGGAAAAATGTAGTTAAGAAATTTTTCCCAGCTGAGAAAAATAGTTTACAAAGGAAAACATGAATTTGATTTCAAAATTCGATGACAACATAAATCTAGCTAATAAAATGTATCATTTCCCCTGTTGTACAATATATCTCTACTTCAGTAATAATACCCAAGTACTGTATGCATCACACAATTAATTATCAATCTCTGAAATGTTCCTGTGGACACTGCATAGTTTGTTTTTCCGTATTTTTCTAACTAGTCGTTTTACTATCAAAAGCAACGTATGTACTTCAAAATGGGCTCGTACAAACAACAGAAATTTGAAATGATAGAAACCGATGCTAAAACATGAGAGACACAAAATAGGCAGGTGGATGTAATGAATGTCATATACAGTAAGGCCAATTTTTGTTTGTTTGGAGGGTTAGCAATTAGTAAGATGGTAATTTCATTTTCAAACAGAGCAAGAAATTTTTTAGTTGGCCTTTTGTTTTCCTTCCAGCTTTGTTTATCTTACACATCCTTTGGCATTTCCGAAAGTGAACATTTGCAGTTGTTCGGGCCCGAGCAAATCAATGTTGGAAAGTAAGATGGAATTAGCAGACATTTAAAAAAATTGTACTCATATGTTAGAAGTAAAACTTGAAAATTTTGTAAACTATTGACAATATTTGGGAAATAATATTGTATTAAAAAACTGAAATGAATGGCATGAATGATATGAATGCAACAAATGCAATGAAGAAATTGAGTGAAATAATAACATCTAATCCAATTGACAATTCTGTGCTCAGAATACAATTTTGCCAAAATTATGAACAGAAATTAAATTTCTTATTGAAAAAAGAGGACTATATATATCTTGTTTTGGAACTTCTTTGGCATTTTTAAAAATCTTTGAAAAGGAATTTTGTAATTATCTATCTTAAACATATACCTAGTTTATAAGGTGCTTTAAATACTATTTTCTCACTTTTACTTCCCTGGTCCTACCTTCACTATTTTATAAATATATCATAAAATTTTTGTATATTTTTACCAGTACGAATTTGTAATTTTATGAAGAGTACCATAATTTTTGTTGAGCTTCAATTGTCCTTAAAACTTTTCGAAACCATAAATACATTCAAAAACTATCTTTGAAACTGGGTTTTTCTAAATCTTAAAAGAGACTTAAAGGACAAAGATAAAAGATTTGCCTTACTGAGAACAAATACTAAAAATTCTAACTTGAATAAATTGTTACAGAGAGAGTTTAATAAGTACCTGGGAACATAGGTGCTTCAATTATTCGGATATCAAAACATCAAAACAAGAATTCAATATTACTATGGAATCTCACTTTGTAAAATGAAATAAAGATTTGGTTTTTAATTTTTTTCTTAAATTTTGGTACATTTGAGTCTCGGTCTTTTTTCAAAATATATCATCGTGTAGAAGAAATGCAAAGGGTTTTTTTCGTTAAATGCAACAATAAATAGTAGAAAAGAAAAGCTTTAGAAAAAAAAAGAAATAACTTTTGAAAGTTATTCTCGTGATGAGAATATTCGATGTTTTTCTTAATTTACTGTAATTTCTTTCAACACACAAGAAAGTTATTTCATTTGCGTATTGTGGGAGGGCAGAAAAAGAGAAGCCCTGTTGTTCCAGGATGTACCATTTTTAATTTAAATAATAGCTTTTGTGTAAGCTAGCCACACTACATAAATAATATATTTTGAAGGTCTTTAAAATTTAAGAAAGTGTTTTTCTTTTCTTGTTCTTACAAGCGTTTATATGAATCATGATATTCAACTAAAAGATCTATTTTTTATTTTCTGGAAACTCAATATAAAATGATAACAATATGAAAAGAAGTATTAATCAGGGTTCATTTTGTCTGTTTTCTTAAACACAGCCTGAATCGAGTAGTTTGAGGTGAGTGCAGATATCATCTTTTTATTAGGCTATGATGAAAACCAGATTACCCATCCAAATTCAGGTTGAAATGTTCCACTTGTTTATGAATAAGGACCTCCTTCCATTTATAAATAATGAAACTTAAAAAAAAAATCAGCAGAATAATCCTATTTTTATAATGAGTATATCAGTCATCAAAATAGATGCCATTTTATCAAGACCTTTAAAAAATGGATGTTAGTGTTGAATGGTGTCACATGTCTTGAAAATGTGTTTTAAAAAGTAGGGGCTGAAAATAACTTTTACACGTCCTGAAACATTTACATGGCACTTACCTAAAGGAAATATAACTTGTTTGAAAAATGCTTGACAAGTAGAAATATCTGAGTACTTTCAGCTTTTCTTTACAAATATCAACAGTTGAAAACAACTGAGGAGCCGTGGCTTAATGGTTAGTGGAACTGCGCCGTAATCAAGAGGTTCCGGGTTCGATTCCCGGAGCGGGCGACAAAGGAAATTCTCAAAAGAAAAAGCCATTAGTTGGCTTTACGAAGAAATTCCTCACTGCCAAATCCAAGGTCTTGTGAAGGACACCTGTCTTAGCCCCAGTTTCCTGAGGAAAATGACGTTGAAACAAAAAAAGTTAACAGTTAAAAACAACTATTTGAGATGGGAAAGGGGAGAAGAAGAGAGTATACAAGTTAAATTAGAAAAAGGTGTGAAACTCTTATGCTTAGGTCAATGTAAAAAAATGAAATTTGTCTTTTTAAAGGTTTGATCTTCGGAGTTGGTGAGATATAGTTTTGTATTTCTGACTTGACCATTTTGGGTAACTTTATTGTCAACAATACAATTTCATCATTTACTAAAAAGTTAACGTGTTCACAATCTATGCCAGTTTTCACTTTTGTCAGCTTTTGGCCATAAGATCTCGGCTCCCTGTTATATGTCAGTATGTTTCAATGAAACTATCTTGAAGGTACTTGACTATCATATTTCAGTTACACTGCTTGAACAGTTTAGTCATCAAACGACAAAAAATCCATTATGTTAGCTTGGCAGGTGCTTCAATTGCAACAATAATTCTCAAGTGACCAACTCATCTATGACAATAGCAACGATGATTGAAAAAAAAAAATTAGTAGAACTTCTGTTTCACAGAAAAACCTGCCTTTTCAAACCAGTTCTTTCTTGTGGCAAAAGGAATATCGTCAGAGACATTATCAGGAATACCATTCAACGAGAGAGCATGTAACTTTATTACTTTCGGGATAGAAATGTTTCTTGGTTGCAATTAATATCCCCTTGGGTAGCCAAACAAGAGCTAAAAGTCAATAAACAAACCGGACATGGGTTTGCTTTTTGGCTTTCACAAAGCGAGTCACTCTCCAGTCAATATCTCATAAAGTAGACGTTATGTTGGGTAGTGTAGAAACTTAGCAACATGAAATCGCTTATTATCTATACATTTAAAGTAAGGATATCATTTTAAGGAAAAAAGTACTTTTACATTTTTATGACAGTAATATAATAGAGATGGAGGATGGAGAGGCTTTCGAACTGTAGTAAAGTGAAAAATATGTGTGTACTGAATTGGATTCGAATCAGTCCCTATGGCTGTCATGACCGCATGCTTTTCTTTTTTTTTGGAGTCATATAGTTCGCTTAAGTGCGCAAACGATGCCAGACGAGCATGACGATAGGAGAAGTATCTCTCGAAACGTAGCTTAGAAAGGCTTATGACTCACGACTTGATAAATATCCTACATCAATGGCTTCCACAAGAGTCCATAAAATCAAACACTTTTAAGATTATTAGAGAAACATACGCAGGTAATACTCCTCAATATTGCCGACGTCTGGAAGGAACAAAGATCAACATTGCTGAATTTACATATCAGTTAAGATTCTCTTTACGATGCCTACACAACTGTGTGATTCTAGACGAACAACGTCTTCATGGTCCAGTTGGTACAAACAAATCAAGATGTATACTAGAGCGGACAAGGCGGCATCTACTTCAAGAAAGGATTCACGTAAATCACAAGAAATATCTGCGACTTTCGGAAGACATTCAAGAAGGTGAATTCCTCCTTTTGAACATACTAAGCCCTAAACACTGCCACGCATTAATCTCAACTGTTAATGTTACTCACAGGAAACGATTATTCTCCTGGAGGGAAAGACACTAAAAGAACTTTGAGTACCTGACACGAAAGTCACCCAAACAGCCAAATCACGCATACAAGTCTCAATGGGTTATAAATATGTCTAGTTGGTCACTGACACAAACAGAGGAATCCCTCGGGGTGAAAGGTTCGATCTTCTCTGCTGCTCCTGAGACCATTCCTGCAAAAGAGGTCATCTCGATAGTTGAAATAGCACTAAAAGATCTTTCCAAAATTGAAGCTGACACAATCCGAGCAAAAACAATTCTTACTCTTTAATCTTCCAAAGTACACATTCATAACCTCACCAAAAACGAAAGATGTGCCGTCAAAAGCCTGACGTTCTAGGTTTCAATCTCTGCCCTTCCCACTGACAATGGCTGTGTGATCCTTAATAAAGCCGATTACACCTAAAGGTAAACACCTTAACAACGGACCATATACCATAGTTAATCATAATCCACTGAACGTAGTCAAGACGAAAGTAAGCAAAGCATTGATTGCACTACAGAACAACCATCTTCTTTATTTAATAGCCTGACGATGGGAGAAGTATCTCTCGAAACGTAGCTCAGAAGAAGCTTATGACTCACGACATGATAAATATTCGACATGAATGGCTTCCGCTGACATCATAAAATCAAGATTTTTTAACAAAGACTCGTCTTCTTCAAAAACAAAGGCTGAGCATCTACCCAAAGCCTCACTAATTTTGTCAGAAGGAAAAAATAAAAGATCCCGGTTGTCAATAGTTCTTCTGAACAGTTGGCCTCACTTAAATGAAAAATATTGAGGGAGATTGTTACAACAGATCAAAAGAGATTAGATAAAGTCCTACTTATCATAAGATCCCTATTAGGCTGGTCTTAATTAAGTGCAGTGTACTGTGTGTGTTAGTTTTGAGGTGTGTGTGTTGTGAGTGTGTGCTGTTTGTATGTGTATAAGATAACAAAGATGAAGTGGGGGGGGAGCGGGGTAAACAGTTTTATCTAGTTCATAGCTTTTGAATAGCTCAACTTCCTCTAGCACCCACTTTCCTCCTCTGCTTCCAGTCCTCTTACAAGCTTGTCCTTGTTTGTGTCAGTATGGCATCTTCTGTTTCACCTCCCTCTCTCCCCTATTCCTGACACCCTCATCTTTATCAATCTCCTTCCTTCGTATCCTCCTTCATCCTCTGTCGGTGCTGTCCCAGTCGAGCCTTCTACGTCCCTCCCAATATTAATCAGTTCTAGTTGGTGGCTATGGGTTCGTGTGGTATAATTTTATTTTTCCACTCATTTCCTTCAAGAATTTGCATAAGCCCTCTACTCAAATGCCGTTCCTGACACTAACACAGTAATGTCTCAACTATCCTCCGTCAACAATGTATCGAGGTAATAGTTAATTAGTATTAGGCCATATGTTACCGGTACACTACCTATCCGTAACAGGCATAGGATGCCACATCCTTTTCATAATCTCATTGACCAGAATGAGGTACTTGCTGATGCTCTTCCACAAAGGTAAAAAATGTAAATATTTTCCTAACAGTAGATGTGGGTACCTATTTGCAGTTGTTCCGAGGGATACAATTGCTATGACGACTATGATTTTCATTAATTTAACTCTGAAACTTTCCTTGTGGTTGTTTTAATTGAAAAATACCTTATTACAGTAAAAATAAGACACTACGTTAATCAAGCCGCATTTAAACTGTTGCGGCTTAATACATGGCGGCTTTTTCAAAACTGGAGAAGGACATGAGATTATCAGATCGGGATTCCGATTTACCGGGATTAGTAATTCAGTAAAAGAAGCACGGGAGGGGGCAAAACTTACTTTAGATCCTTATTAAGATGTGTATACATATTTACATATATTTGTTTATTTTTCTTCCCAGATGCATTTTGATAGTTCTGTGCCATTAATATACCTCTTTAATCTAAATGATTTCGTGTGGTTATTATAATGAGTCTTGAATTCTCCTTCCGAAGCACCATAATAAATTAACACATCAGAGGCCGTCACCTCGGTTTTATAGACCATGCAAAATTCCAAGCACTTCACTTCCCTTCAAGGAGGCAGTTGGCTTTACTTCAACAATTACACGTGCGGTTATAATTTTGCTTCGGTGTTATATACGATCTTGTTGACTTTCTCAAAGAAAAAATCAATGAAACGTTGTGATTTCTTAAGTTCCCCTTAATTTCTCTGAAGGCTTACATTCCCACAGCGGCATAATTAATGTCACCCAAAAAGCGGTTTTTCCGCCGTTGCGCCTTAATTAAAGGCGGCTTAATTTTGTACGGCTTAATTTTGTACGGCTAAATAACTTCAGCGTCTTATTTTGGTCTAATAAGCTAAATGATCCGAGAGGATTGACTGGTTATTTTAACAATTTGTTTTATAAATGGTTAATTTTTGGTTAAATTTAAATTTTGGTTAAATTTTGTTTTATGACAAAGAATTATCACATTATTGATGAAAGAGAAATATAAGTACCAAATTGGCCTGTCTACTCTTAATTTTAGGGACTGCCTTGTTACAAATGTTATCTTTTATCACTTTTTGTTTGGAAAAGACGATTTTAGTTACCTATTTTCAATTATAACTTACTGTAATTTTTGTTTGTCTTTAATATTCTTTACTCGCGAATGCTGAAATTATTTTTAACCAAAAGATCTCGATTTTTGAGGTTTTCAAAAATAACGGGAGCGACCAGCAAAAAACGGTGACAATTGAAAAAATTTTCTTCGCTATCTAATCAACATAAGTAATTAAAAGAATCATGATTTGGAAGAAGTCAAGCGACCCTTTGCACTGAAGTAGCATCCCTCAGGGAGAAAGAAGGGGAAAAATCCACCCATACACTAGAAAACTCATGAGTGTCTTTTTGTACCCTGCTTGCATGCTGAGTAAAAAAATGCTGAAAATTTATAAAAGACGTCGGATAGACTTTTGATAAAAAAGTACTACTGTCAAGTCCAGGCTCGGGATTTAGCCAACTTACTTAATCCAAGGGCGAATCACCCAAAAATTAATAATTTAATAATTTTGAAAATAAGCAAAGAAACGAAGACATAGGAGATCTGCTATAGTGAAAAGTCGTTAATTACATCTGTCATTTTAAATAATTGATACAGAGGGAGCTTGGCAAGCAGCTGTACGCAAACATGTTCCTTATTTATAAGGAATCAAAAGACAAAACAAGAATACATTAATATTGTAGAACCTCAATTTGTAGAGTCAAGAGTAGATTTTGATATTTAATTCTTTCTTAATTTTGGTCAATTTGAGCTTTCATATTTTTCTAAACGATATTTTTAGGAAACAAAATGTGTGTACCCTTTAATGGAAGAGGGGAGGACACTGCGTTATGTGTTGTGAAGATCACTGACGTTTGCTTTACCACAATGAAATGGTCTAAACAAAATATATTAGAGAGAAATGAAGTATACACCAGCATCAGTTCATTTCCATTGACATAGAAATCGACAAAATGCAAAGAAATAGACATTTACAGCTGGTGGATATTATGAACGGACAAATATACAAATATACATTGACGTCATTACTCCGATATTAAGACGTGCCTCATGAGTTGCTTTGTGAAGTTAATTTTACCAAACAGGAGAATTAGACTATTTTTATTAAGCTAACATACTTACTTTTCTGTTAGGATAAATATAGGGTCTATTTTGATTTTTTTTTTAAGTTAATTTTCTACATAGGAACATGACGTTTAGTATAAAAAAATTCTTTTATGAACATTAAAAACCTTTATAAATAAATTTTAAGTCTAAGTGACTAGTTCGAATAGCTGTAACAGTCAGTAAAGAATAAAGCTTAACTGGTGCTGTTTCCAGAGTAATTGCATCGTGGGACACAATGGAAGTTTCTATCTTTGTTATTTTATTATTTTTATTTAGTTTTCTTTCAATGATTTGTACATATACTTAACAACTGTTTTTATTGTTATAGTAACTTAAAAGTCTTGCATTTCAAGTTACAATGCAATCAAAACCAACGGTATCGTATCTCTCTGTGTTGCCAACAGGGTAGGACATCACAACATCTGACCTTCCAAGGCAATTTGATAGATATTGGTCATTGGACACGTGCTATTAAAAGCTTTAGCCACAGATATTTGGTAATCGTGTAATTTAGCTTTATCATCATTTAAAAAAATTGCTTCAAATTTCAACCTATTTTCGAGTCTAATCTTTTTGTTAGTCTAATTCTAATTTTCATTAAATTTTGCTTTGTACTTTTTCAACCCATGGCAGTTATATTCCAAATCAGAGTGGGTATTAGAGAAAGGTGAGTTTATTTCAAATCGTTGTAGTACAGCATCGACTAGTATAGCATATGTGTGTTAGCGCACAGGCCAGGGGGAAAAGTAACATAACTGAAGTCAAGAAAATATTATACAATTCTATCACCAGTTGACTAACAATATCTGATGTTCAACATATTGTCTAAATGAGAAGTTTCTGTGGGCTAAACGTCTTAGCTTACCCCTTTGAATTTCATAGTTTTACTATATTCTTTACTGTCATATAATGAAATGTATTGTTTTTGTTGGTCAATGTTTCTTTGAGATGGTAGAATGCCAAGACTATCCATTGGCTGTATGTACATTTAGTCAATAAATTAAGTTGATACTAAATAACGTACTAGGTTGTTAAAAACACAGTTTTAGAGAATTATTGTACTCTCTTCCTTTCATATTGGGACAGGGAAAGTATTCTAAGCTATTAAATAGAACATTGAAATAGACCTATACCGAAATAGAAATACCTGTATGCCTTTATTATAAAGATTTCGTCATATATTTTTAAATACAATAAAAAAGACGGAAAATCTAACTTTGAACAGATCGCAAACTAATATAAAAGTTTTGTGTACCTCTGCTTCTGTTTGGATATCAAACTAACCGTTTCTGAAGTATTATTTACTACCAGAACTTATTTTGATTTTGGGTTAGTCGTTTACTGAAAGCCTTACTACCATTGTATACGGGGTAAAACACTGGGAGAAGTTTTCGCCTGAGATTTAAAATTTTCCATTATATTGAAGTCTCGGGGTTAAAAAGCAAGCATGGTTATTTTCGGTAAAATTTGACGACCCTTGCTAAATTATTCGAAATTTATTCCATATCCTGTAGTGGCTCCGCCACTGAAATTGTTTCAATAGTGATCAAGTTTGGGAATCATCCTGTTTAACTCGTGTTGTACGACACACAGGAAGCAAAACTCTTAGTAGAATCAATGTTGTTTAAATTTTTACTCGTAAGAGTTGGTTCTTCAGTTTTTGCTAGTCACATGTCGTTAGAACCTTTTTGTTAACTGCTATGAGAAACAATTCTCAAACCACAATCTTATAGCCTTTTCACAAGCTTAACTTCATAATGTTACTCGATAAAAACAAGAGTTGTTTCAACTGGATATAAAGTAACATCTGCCTCTTAATTAAATGGGTTTATCAGGTGTTTTATGGGTCATTCACAGTCAATACACATTTTCAGCGATCATTTGGCCAATACTCTAAACAACAAGGTCGGATCTATACAGTTATTGCCTATTAAGGACAATATTTCGAAGGATTTGAAATGAAGAATAGGTTTTGAGAACTTTCGACTGTGCAAGCCTAGCATTAAGGACAACTGAAAACAGTGTTTTACCTATGTTTATCTTATTTTATCCTATTCTCCCTAAGCTTTGAAACAAGCAGTAAAATATGTTTACATTTGTTATCTTCCGATACGAAATCAGAGGATAGAGTCTGATTAGATATAGGAATGCATATCTGTCTGTCCTAGCCAGTAGACTTTTATTGAACAACCAAGTGTAAATAAATTATATTATGATAGACCCTCTAGCTTATAGTTACCATAACATCTAATTTAGCGTTACAAAATACGTCAAGACCTTCTCAACGCTGATAATGTGTAAAAGAAATCAAATACCCAGAAGGTAAAAAATCTGACACACAAATAAGGTATTTGTTACAGCAGAAAAATTGATAGCATTAATTCCTTTTTACCTCACGAACAATTATATTACATTTATATTCATTGAATAAGAAAATCATCTAATAAATCTGGGGTTGAACAGGCAGAAAAAAGTAAGTTAGGGGGTGTAAAATCTTTCATTTCCCTCAGTTTTTCTAAATCTTGAGGAAATCGGATTTTTGTGAATTGATCTCCTGACATACTTGGAATTTTTGGAAACACGGCATATATCCTGGGATTTGCATATGTGAGAGATGGAGTGTCAGTATCTCTTTGATGAAAAGGTTCTTCCTCTGCCAGTTCTTTTGCTGAACCGCTAGGATTGTTTGGACAGTTATTCCCAAAATACTCTGATTCCTTCAAACTTTGACTACGCTCCCTGGCAGGTAATTCATAATCTTTACAAGCTTTGTCTTTGGAACAGATTTTCGATGAGTCTGAGTGGCTTTTTATTACGAAAGGGTGCTTCTTGCTTGGAAATATCTGGGTTTTTATATCTTTCTCTCTTCTTATAATAGGTTTACGAAACGACTCTGGGCGAAGATCACCATTATTATGGCAAGAAATGGTTTTAAGCTTTGGAAATCGCAAGTACATATGTTGATTTATGCTTGTCTCTCCAAATAACGAGTACTCGGGTTTAGATAATTTACGTTTAGTAAACGTGCTGGATTCCATACATATTGAATTACTATTACTATTTTGATGTGTATCGAGATAAGCATTTGTTTGGTTATGCAGTCGATATACTTTGCTTTGGCATGACACTTGTTCATGATTAGTGTTTTCGGCCCATTTTTGCGAATATTTTTTTGATAAAGGATATATTTTCTTATTTTCTCCTTTCGTGGGTATAACTTTCGGTGCATCAAATTCTTTGTCTGTTCCACAAACTCGTTTTTCGCATAGCTTAGTCCTTTGCAATGCTTTTGATTGTGTAATTCCAGTTAATAATTCCTTTTTTCCACTTAATTTGATGTCCTTTTTGAGATTTTGGTAAGACATCGAGTAAAACAGATATTTATCAGGCTTGGATTTCTCCATTTCTGGTTGTGAAAAACGGTCGTTTAATCAATATAACATATTTTCTGTTGTAAGTTGAAACTGAGTGGCATTTTCCTTTTTTAACATCTGACAAGAATGATATCAATGTGATCCAAAGATCTATCCACAGCGAAGAGCGTCTAAATCTACTACTGACTGGCTTTTTACAAGAACATCTTGATTTTATGTGGGACAATCCTGTTCTTTTGATTTAATTTGTAAGAACATACGCTGCTGTAAAGCCACCTGTTTCAAACAAAGTGCTTCTTATAAACAATACGCAACTTCCTAAAGCGATTTGTTTGGGAAGGTAATTACCAATGTTTCAAAGTTACCTCCCTTAAGACTAAAAGAATTCCGTGATTAATGTATGTTATAATTCTATTTTATACTCCCACAGATTTGCTAGGTATAAATATCCTGTTATTAAACTACGCTTGCTTAGAGATAAAAAATTACTTAAATAAAATAATAGTTGAATTATTAAGCAAATTATTTCTACCAATAATATAACGTATTCACCAAACTTGTTCTCATTGGTAGATTTTTTGTGACTTGCTATTGAAAAGTGCCTACGTTGTATGAATCAATATTAAGAAAGCTGCAAGAACCCCATATCTACAGCTGCCATGATTGAAAGCTTGATATTTTCTGCTAAGTGAATTCAATAGTGATTATTCCAGACAAAAGATCTGTACTTCTACTTTAAAGAAAAGATAGATACCTGTCTAATTTCTGTTGTCACCTACATACAAACTAACCACTTTGAAAGAAAACATTATCAGCGATATTAACGTGAAAATACACTTATTCACAGCAAAAAAAGGTAAAATAGACCTCTGAAGAGTAAATAAAGAAAAAACACAACAAAAATTTAGTGTTTTTCAACTAAGAATTTTGTTTTGTCGATTTACTTAGTAAGAGAACGTTAGTGATAAATATAGCTCATTTGTTGCCAGCACACTCCTTGCTTGATTCTATATCTGGTAAAAACTTTCTGACCTTTCAAAAAGAAGTTGTTGGCATCAGAAAAATCATGTGACCGAAAGTCTCCTCCTTGCTATACCGATGGGTCCTTTAAAAGTGTATTTATAATATTTAGTTTCACTGCACTCTGATATTTTCAGAACAAAACATCAGGCTCTCTTCAATAGTCCAAATTTTACCTGTATTAACAGTCATCATCATCATCATTGCGTACTCATGAACTTCGCTGATATGATGCTGTCGATTATAACAACCCAATTCTTCCTGTCTGAACACTTTCGTGCTAGAACTTCGAGGTTTGTACTGATGTCCTCGCTAGTGACCACTTTAGCTTCTTTCAATTCAGTCAGAATGGTGTTCAGCCATGTGATTTTTGGTCTTCTTGGAGGTCTTTTCCTGCAGGTTTTGTGTACTTTTCGAGTGCTAGTCTTGCTGGAGTATCTGCTGGGAGACGTAGTAGATGTCCAAACTAGGAGAGACGACGTTTGGAGACTTTGATGCTCCAGGGCGTTTCACCAATTCGAAGATACAGTTCGTTATTTGTGACAATGTTAGGCCATTCTCTGTGAATGATCTTCCTCAGCAGTCTGCGGTGGAAACCATCTATGGTGTTTACAGTATATCTTTTTACTGTCCATAGTTCTGAGTTGTAGAGGAAGACACTTTTTAGGTACGTGCGGAAAGTGTTCACCGACCTGGTGGCTATCAAAAATAGATGTTAGTTTTTTGTAGCAGTCCATCGTCAAGATTTTCCTTCGTCACTGTCGAGGAGCGAGCCAAGGTATTTATATTTCTTCCAGTTTTCGTCTCCGTTCCTTCTTATGCTGAATTGTTCCTCTTTGTCCTGGTTTACGATTATATTTTCTTCTGCCAGCATCTGAGGTACTCTTCTTTTAACTTGGTTTATTTTCTAACTAGAGGGTCTGATGAATGTAACATCCTCTGCATACTTCATATCTATTTCAATTTTGTGAACGTCTTTATCAATTAACCAGTCTAGGGCTGACCATAGTGGTTTGTCGTAGTCGATTCTTTCGATGTGAGTAGGAAGAGGTTTTATTGCGTGTGCTAGGTACACTATGAAAAGGAGGGCAGACAAGCAGTCTCCCTGACATATGCCTATATTGGTATTTATTTGAGGACCAATGTCATTTCCGATTCTTACATTCAGCTTAACATCGTTTATCAGCAGATACATCAGGTATAGTTCGCAGTCGCTTAGTACGCCTTTGAGTATGTTCATGAGGTTTGTTCTATTCACAGTATCAAATGTCTTTGACATGTCGAGCAGTAGTACATATATTTCATAATCCTGCGATGTTATGGCTTTTTCGACTAAGATCTTGATGGAAAACACTTGTTCAGTTGTTGACCTTCCACTCTGATAAAAAGCTTGACTACGCGGGATGAACACTTTCATTTTTTCCCAACAACGTTCAAACTATTAGTAGAATAGTGAGGATTTTCCTGAGGGTCGACAGTAGTATTATGGGCCTCACATCTATCTTCTCTTTTTTGGGGGGGGTGGTTTCTCTAGGGGGTTGAGGATACCTGCTCGCAGGGCTTCCGGGTATGCATCTGATTTGCTTGTTTGGTTCAGAATATCCATTATGTATTGTAGCAGTGCTTCGGGACCATATTTCACTAGTTCAGCATGTACTCCATCAGCGCTAGTAGCTTTGTTGTTTTTCAGTTTTCGGACTGCCATCCTTATTTCATCTGTCGTAAAAGGTGGATCCATCTCCGCAGGTGGTACTTGTTCGATGACAGTGTTGGAGGTAAAGAGGTTTTTGAAGTGGTTTTTGATGTGAGAGATCTGCTCTTTTGTTGACGATACAAGCTTGAAATCATTATCATAGATTTTTAGTGGTTTTTGTGGTTTCATTGAGTTTATTTTTCGCATCACTTGGTAATATTTGTTGGAGTCGTTTTTGTACCCCTCTAGTTCAATCAGTTCCTTTTCAATGTTTTCTGTTTTTCCTTTTTTAGAATCTCTTTTATTTGACTAAACGTTTAAATTCTTTCCCTTTTCAGTTGCAGTTGTCTTTCTTTGTTAGTAGCTGATTCTGCTTCCTCACGCTGGCGTTTTTGTTTTCTTGACAGGTCTTCTAGCTCTTTGGACGCTGTTTTAGGTGTTCTTTGTGTCTGTCCGAGTATCTCTAGTGCTGTTTCTTTGCAGACTTCGGAGATAGCTTTCCAAGCTTCGTTTGGGTTGGCCATATCTGTTGGTTTCTTTGTCAACTTTGTGTTCAGGGTTGACGAGTATATTTTCTCTATCTCTGGATCTTTTATTCTGTGGATGTTTTTATTTTCGTTTGCTTTTTATGGCAGGTTTTGAGTCTTGCCCAGTGGAGTTTCATTTTTGTTTTGACAAGTTTATGATTGGTTTTTGTTGGTAGGCCGCTGTATGATCTTGAGTCTTGTACAAGTGGCTTATGAAGTAATTTCGTTACTACATAATCAATTTGATTTCCCCAATTGCTGGGGAAAAATGACGTTAAAACTAAAAAAAAAAAAATAAATAAAAAAATAATCAATTTGATTACGGTACGGATTTCTTCTTATCGTGCCATCGAAGGCCTTGTGTTCTTGGATACGTTCTAATGATGTCCATTTTGTTCGATGGTCCATTTTGTTGGAAAAGATGGTATTCGTTGAGAAGAGGTCATTTTCGTGTGCTAGCTGCAGTAGATGGTCTCCATTGGAGTTTACAATTCCTTTGCCAAATTTACCGATGTTTTCTGGGTATTGATTGTACACCGATCCGGTTTTCGCGTTTAAATCTCAAAGTAGTATGAGCATGTGTTTCTCCTCTTGTTGTTTCGAATATACCTGGTGTAGTTGAGCGGAGAAATCATATCTAATTTGCGGATTTTGTTCGCTTTCACGTTCGCGTTCGCGAGTTGGTGCATACGCTGCTGTTAAGTTACATGGTGGTTTTCGTTTAATTTTATTGTTGCGACGAAAATTCTGTCGGTTATTCTTTTGAACTGGGTTGTAGTGAGTCTTCAATTTCGAAACCGGTTCCAGTAAAGTGATTCTCTCCTTGAATTCCGCTATGGTACATGTAATACGTTTTAGACTGCTTCTCACCTTTCACTGTGACTGAGCATAGGTCTTCATTCAGTACATGTGTTTCGGTCAATGCCAGAATTTGAAGTATGTAATTGTACATGTTTTCCCAAATATTTCTTTGTTTGTGTTCCTCTCGACATCCTTGCACATTTAGTGTTCCAACATTGAAGGATTTGAGGGTTATCTTCGACATTTGACATTTTCCCGTGGCTTCAGCCATAGGATCGACAGGCGTCACCCAAGCCGTCCGCAATTGCTCAATTGTATTAACAGTAATTGTTCTAATTTCTTGCTCTAAATATTTTGTTCAGGCAGTGAAAAACGTACATCACAAGATAAGAAACACTTAAAAATTCCTCACAGTGACATCGTGAAGTAAGAAATCCAAAAATCAGGAGACAGTGATGGCGAAATAAACTAAGGGACTCTATGAACCAGTAGCAGTCCGTATTTTTGAGGCTCCTGAAATTTTCCCAAAAAGCAAAGGATGGCTAAGAGTAAGGAAATTAAATAAATAGAAGTGATTTTGTAATTTTTGCTGGCTGTTTATGAGTCCATTTTCGTTGTTTATAATATTCTTGGCTGACAGCTGTTTTTTGTAGTCTAATTAAGTTCTTCTATCATCCCACCCAATTTTCAAGCCGGTTTGCCTGAACAAGTTGTTATAATTTAGGAAGATATTTCTGCAATTGGTTACAATTAAAAAAAGCATTTTTTGATTAAAAAGGAAAGTTATCCCACAGATGACACTCAAAATCATTAAGAAAGTAGTCGCTGTTGCGAGTTGGAATAAAGTTTCTCTGCCAGAAACATCAATTTTGGCCTCAGCTACTTGGCCCCCTGATGGTCTGCGCCTTAGTGGTAGTTTTGTTCAGTTGCTTCTATTTTCAATTTTTTATGACAAGTTTAATCAAGCGGTTAGTACGGTCAGGTTGTTGGACGGATCTCTGGAACCAACACTGACTCCACAACTGAGAGTGTAGACTCGAGATGTGGGAGTACCGGCTCTACACAGAACCGGAGAAACCTGTTATAATCCACAAATATTCACTCCTTATTATTCAGTTATTTCAGGAGGACATGACACAACCTTCTCGCGGTGTTCCCTGTTAAGCTGTCTGCTTGAATCTACACTTCAAGCCAAATCAGTGAAATAACTGTGTCATTAGACTATCTACAATTGATATCCAAACGAATCTTCATTATGAATCTCAGCGTACTACAATTGAATGTCGAGGGCCTGACAGCCCTAAAAAATACTGTGATTGAGCAACTGGCTCTCACCCATAAACCCGATGTGATAATCCTCCAGGAGACACACCGTGATACCCCGAAACTAATGAAATCACCAGGCTATGTGCTGGCTGACCACAGAGCGAGCAAAGTGCATGGGACCGCATCCTTTGTTAAGCTCACTGTACCATTCCAGAAACTAATGATGAGTGCATTACAACAAGACACTGAATTGATTGCCATTCGTGTAGCTGGTACTACTCTTGTGAATGTATCCAAACCTCCCCAAGCTGAACTCGGTTCACAGACGATGCCAGACCTTGCCGATCCCACTCTTTTTGCTGGTGATTTCAATAGCCACCACACCGACTGGGGATACAATAGGAATGGAAAGAATGGAACCACTCTTGTTGAATGGGCAATTCGTACTAATCATCTCCTGGTATATGACCCGAAACAGCCGAAAACCTTTAGGTCCGGTAGATGGAAAACTGAAACTAACCCTGATGTCTGCTGGTGGAATGGGCCACTTTCTGCACCCCGTAGGACTGTCCTAGGACATTTCCCCAGCTCTCAACATCGACCATCGATCATCAACACCCACATGACAATTGATACCCAAATACCTTTGCGCCCAGCTCCAAGATGGAACTTCCACAAGACAGATTGGCCCAAATATGCAGAACTAGTTGATGCTGCTGTACCCAATCTACCAACACCAAAGAGTGATAACATCAATGAAGCTCGTGAAGCCTTTACCAAAACCATCCTGCCAGTTGCCCATGAAACCATCCCTAGAGGAAAGAGGAAACAATACATCCCATGCTGGGATAGCCACTGTGAAGATCTTCTACGGTCAATCAGCTCTTCTACTGATGACTCAGCTAGAACTGCACACACAAATGAACTTAAGGAACACCTGAATAATTTGAAGCGTGAACGTTGGCTTGAAACCGTAGAACAGATAGATATGACTCACTCTAGCTGAAAGGCATCGGCCGTCATAAAGCGCCTTACTGGGGAAGGGAAACCACCTCGACAGTGTCCTGTGAGGGCCAACCCCATCACAAGTGTCCTCGTAGCAAATGGGAAATTCCCTGGTGCCGATAAAGGGCTTGAAAAGACGGCTAAAGCCAGAACCTCAAAATTGATGAACTCACCAACAGCTAATATAAACCTGTCCTCTGATTTTACTGATGACGAACTCGAACTAGCTTTCAACAAGACGATGGTCAAAATATTGTTTTGATCTAGTTAGTTTTCGTTCTAAGCTGTTTTTACTCTCTGTGTGTGTTGTTATTATATCGAAGAAATGGGTAAATTGTTTATTTGCAAAACTTTTCCGATGCTTCAGAGTCAGCTTATGTTGCTTGGATTTATGTACAAACGTCAAATATATCTGGTAGCATAAGTATCAATATGGTTACTTCTTAATGAAGAGTAGTTACAGTTATGAATAAACACACTAATATCAATATCGGAATTCTTGAGTAATAAGAATATAGCACGATTAATGTTGTCCGTATTTGTGCATGAAGAAATGAAGATTGGTGGGTGTATTTGTTTGAGTGATTTTATGATTTCGTTAGCTTGGATAAAAGCAGCAGCACAAGAATTTAAAACGTTTGTGCAGAACAGAGTTATTGACATTCGTCAACATGCGTCTCCTCAGAAGTGGTTTTTTATCTGATCCGAATAAAATTCTGTTGACGTAATCACAAGATTCAATGTGCCGAATAAAAACCGAATAAAAACCGAAGGAGAACGAGCCGTTTGATAATGCCTCATTGTTTTTGAATAATTATGCTGAAGGCATCTATTCAGAGAGTTCCAACTCTTTCCATATTTTCCCTTAAAGAATTCTTCAGTTGTACAGGTGTGAATGTCACGCAACATTGGCGAAGTGATAAACATTAATAAGGTCAGTGATATGAATAAATTATACAGAATTGCATCTTATGTGTGCAGATTTATGCTGTGATGACTTTTATTTTCGACTGAGGAGACAAATACATCAAGACAATTGTGTATTAAAAAAAAACAAGAAAGTTTAAAAGTGAGTGAAAATTTTGTTACCTTTAAAAAACAATTGGATTTATTTGAGAATGGGTAAGGTGTTTTACGAGAAATCGATAATTCTACTTTTCCAAACGAACCAAAGAACCTTATTATTTCAGATCAAAATCACGGTTTAACCAGGTTGATCGTTCTTAATTGTCATGACAACGTGAAATACAACCATGCATGCCCAGTCGAGGCATAGCAGGGGGGACAGGGGGCACGGCCCCACCACCAAGCCATCTTGGAGTGGCACAGGGGCGCCAAAATCAAGAGTACCAAAATAGTAAGCCGAGTTTAAATTTGTAAAACCATCCACGTCACTTTAGTCAATTTTTGTGGGGCCCGACGATAACACAAACTTACATCAATTAACAAACGCGTGTCCATCATCTGTCAATGAAAAAGGACGTCATGGAAATCGACTCATTGTTGAATTCACACTTTGACCATGTGGTCACAGCATGATGTATTGTAGTACGACAGTAATGACTGACGTGGCAGAAATGACACCTACATCACTGCCTCGAGATCGTAATATTTCTGTTAGGTATGCAAAGAAAAGGATTTCAAAATGGATATACGTCACTAATCAATTCAACAGAAAGGATGTGTCCCCAGACTGCCAATGGTCGAACAAATATTGTGACGTGTACTGTCAGTTATGCCACGCCAGTCATTTTTGCCACGGCACATGTAGTTTGATTGGGTATGATTCAAAATAGCTTTTCAAATTCCTGGTTTCTGCAATGGACGCGGAAAATCACTGAACTTAGGTGTGACTTATGAAAACCACCCATCAAGTAAAAGGAACTGGTGGATTTTGTGAACATAATTTTCTCAAGTTGATCAAGATATCATCTTTTCAAGAGTGTGGTTTTTTCCGGACATCGTCATATGCTGGTGGCATCCGCATTATTTTCGCCCAAGTCGTTCTCAACTTTGTCAGGCCTTTCCTTGGTGATATGGAATGCGCTATCAGAAAATTCTGCTCAACCTGTCGAATTAATTCACACATATGTGCAATTTATTGTATAGTTTTGCCGAGGTTTTCAAAATATTTTATTTTGCAAGAAGAAATTTTAGAGCAAGAAAACTAGAGGTGGATGACGTAGTAGACCAGGGGACCCCAACCACGGGACCGCGGAACAGCACCGGGCCGCAGAGAAATTTCAACCGGGCTGTGAGATGACGGCATATATTTTTTTTGGTGTTTACATTTTAATAAATTTTAGTGTTTCTGGTTTTTCTTTTTACACTTGATGTATACACTTGATGTATACATTTTGAAAGAACCTAAACTAGTTCAAATACAACGACTTAGAGACCCGATGTTTAAGTTTGAATTTGTAAATCTGCCACTTGTCCAGGCACTGGTACTCAGGAAGTTCTCAAACTTTGAAACCGGTCCTTGGCACACAAAAGGTTGGGGACCACTGTAGTAGATGACTACTTTTCTGTCGAGGATGATAACCAAATAGAAGACAATGGTAGCAGCAATAACTTGGATCGCTTTAGAGTTGACGAAGAACAAGATCGCACTTTCACCGATTGCTTGTCGCTGTTGACCAACAAAAGGCAGAAAATGGTTAACACATATCCAAATCTTGTACTTATAAACGCAATAGCAGTGGCAATACCAATTACGTCTTGCTCATCTGTAAGATCATTTTCGACCCTAAGACGCGTAAAAACTACGCTCTACCATGCTTCAGAGCAGATTCGAAGAATTACTTCTGATGTCTACTTAAGTAAAAACTTTGTTGAATCTCAAGATGGACTTGCTCGGGAAATTTTCAAAGCAGTTGACCCAACCTCTTTTGTGATGTGATCATGAAGAATATGCTTTAGCATTTAGTGAATTGCTGCAGTGGTAGAAGATATTAAATGAAAATCTTTAGAATGACATTATTCCTTAAAGTTTTTGTTATTGTGCGATGGGGGCGGAAGGGAGTATTGAATATATTCCCGGTATGTGCAAGTTTGCTCATGCGTATTAAGTTGANGACTTGCTCGGGAAATTTTCAAAGCAGTTGACCCAACCTCTTTTGTGATGTGATCATGAAGAATATGCTTTAGCATTTAGTGAATTGCTGCAGTGGTAGAAGATATTAAATGAAAATCTTTAGAATGACATTATTCCTTAAAGTTTTTGTTATTGTGCGATGGGGGCGGAAGGGAGTATTGAATATATTCCCGGTATGTGCAAGTTTGCTCATGCGTATTAAGTTGAGGGGTGCAGTCACTAAGTGTTAGTGGAGAAAATATTTTGAGCTGTGACAATTGTATTTTCTCCTGTAAGTATTATACATGGTTGAAGATTGCTGATGTATTTGGTGTGTCAATTAAGCAAGCCAAAGTGGCAAAAAGTAGAAACGATTTCGTTGAGCTGGTCCAAACGCGTACTAATTTGCCTTTTTAGCTTTAAAAAAGTTGTCTGATGGAAGTTACAGGTACATGTAATTACTTACTTCATATAACATACAGAATACAGGCGAGGTTTTGATGTACACAAATGCTGGCCAATATTATACCATAATTACAATGCAATACAAGGTACGTGAAAATGGCCTCATCACGAATGTAGTATTACTGAGGATAAAATATTGTACTACAATATATTGGGTTACGAATATTGCACTTGAATCACCCATTAACTCCACTTTGAAGCAGTTTTAGCTAAGTAAAGTCTTCCAAACCTAGAGTTTCCCCTCTGTCCATACCTTCATCAGATCTTTCCATATTTTTGCTAAAACAAGCATTCAGTTGCTTGTCTTTACACTATCCTGGAGCGCTTCTTTCGAAACCTGGCAACGCCATGGTCGCTTTTGACTAAAAAAATTGGTTCCGCAGTGCAAGTGAAATATTCCTGCGGATTAAGTACATATTCTTCTTGATTGATCATTGTAAGTTGATTTAAAAGCCTTTTTGAATGGTAACGCTTTGGACCATTTATCGAGAGTACACATCAGGTTGCCTTAAACATACCAAATTGTCCACAAGGTTTGTTCTAGTATTGCTGTTGTTGCGTATCTGTACGACTAACGCGGTAAACCGCAGTGCCGAACATCCTTAATTTTATTGCCACAACGAAAGTCGTGTTGCGAACGGGAGACCCGCTATGGAGAAATTTTCTTAGTCTGACTGATCTTTCAATTTTCAACCCCTACATAATTGTTAATTTCTCTAAATTAAAGACCACAGCTGAACTTTCAGTATCCCACAAAGATGGCTCGAACACAAATTTAAAACAAATTAAACATTTTTAGTCTTTTAGTGAAAATCAGTCATTATCAAACACCGTTGGAATAACTTCCTACGGTGAGATCTACATAAAGCTCTCTTAACTCCGGTAGCTCTGGTCGATAACAAGGCCCTATCTATTACAATACCACAGGAAAAAGCACATATTACGGATAAAAAACCTCTAAAAATAAGCCTTTGTAACAGCAAGTTGCCTGATTTTATATTACGGTTAGTCAAGACATCACAAAAATTTAAAACAAAAAAAAGCGTGGTAGCTTTTTAAATAAGCTTGTCTTGTTTTGTAAAACATCATGTGGCTACTTTCCAAACTTCTGTGGCACTTGTCTTTTAAGTATGTAGGTAAGTTTTCCAGGTGTGGAAATCCTTAGTTTGCCTCTTTACGCCATTCAAAAAAATGTACTACTGTATCCACAACAAACGTAACCAGTGAAAGTATGCCAAAAGCCTGAAAACAGTAACAGCAGAAAAAAATTACCGGATATTGAACAATAATCTTACCAGGTACAAGGTATTGAAACCTTTTAACAATAGGTATCACTTTCAATTCAGTTGGTCGGTAAAGTGAGAGTAGGCAAGGGGGGAGGGATGTAAATAATTAGAAGTCCAACCAAGCTAGTCCATTTCCTACAAATGTTTATAAGGAATGCATGAGGGGAAGGGGTGAGGGCTACTTGAAAGACGAATTCATTGTAGTTTAAAGATCTGCAAGGACTTCAAACTGGTCCCCTTTCCCCATGGCAAAATACAATAGACGAGAATAAGCCGTCAGAGCTTAAATCATGTTTGTGGGCACCAGCCAGCATGCATAATTCCTTGCCGGTTTGCATTTGGTCAACCCTGTTGTTACTGCGCCTTTATTGGGCTGGCGTGAGAAACATTAATTCAGTGCCTGTGTTGTCCCTACATGACAACAGAAACTGCCCACAATTTTATTGATTTCATAAGCTCGATGTGAAACATGTTATACACATTACCATCACTTTTACATTACTTAAAAACCTTCAAAATCATCCCTGTTTATATAAGTTTAAGTATCTTCTTCTTCCTTTGGTCTCGTTTCATCACTAGGACGAGCCGCTTGACACAGCCTCTCCACTTTCCACGGTCCTTGTAGTCCTCCGGATCCACACCAATTTGCCTCAAGTCCTCCTCTACTACTTCTTCTTTAAACTGGCCCCCCAAACGCTTGTTTTAAAGGCCTGTCTTACATAAGTTGAAGTATGCTTACATGCAATTTAAGTCAAATGTTTTTAACACCAACTTGTTGCTTCAAGCTAATCTATATGGTTCATGTGTCTAATGTCAGTTTCCATTAATTGAAAATAATTGTCTACATAATTTCTGCATTACACGAATTTATCTCAAACACTCCAACAAATTATGAACCCAGACAAACAAAATATTCACGACTCTTCAACTCCTTATACAAGGGGATGGGGTGATGGAATTTTCAAAAAAATATTTCCAACAAATAAAACCTTGGCAGGACCTACTCATTTAATAATTGTCAACTTTTTGTCATGATCAAAAAAACCCCACTGTTTGTAATATTGTAAATATCACTTGTTTTAGTGCTTGAAAACACATTTTAATCATTTAAGCTCGTTTTCATCATTTTCTCTCCGAGTTATTTGTCCCTGATGTAATTCAATTACATCTGGGGCAGTGAGCTTCAAGGTTTTATGCTTCTGTTGCTGTGATGGAATATCTCAAAACCATGTCAAGTTTCCGAAACCATAAGCTCTAACGTTTGTGGCAAGGCTTTGATAGTATAGGATGAGCACAGTTGAATTGTAAGCCAAATACGTTTTATGGAAAATGTTGTGATTTATATCATCAAACATAGAGGTCGCAGAACTATTTCGCCCAAAAATGACACTTCATCCATCTGTTACCAGCCCAACACACGTGACAAGTTTCAGGTTGCAAGCACGATGAAAGTTAACCAAGATGTTGAAAATATCTTTCTGTAGTGCCAGAACCAAGGAAGATAATTCCAAGAAAACGGATTAGTATTGCCTGATGGGTTTTGCTAAAATAGCACATTGTTAACACAACGGTCTTCCTATTCTCCAATCCCGCTGTTTTCGTAAATAATAAGAGGGCACTGCACACCTCGAAGATCGATTTTTAACTTCTTATACATCAATCTGCGCAAAATATTCCTGAAAATTTCAAAGCATTTTGTTCAATTAGATATACCTTCTCCGGACACAATTTCTGATACTCTCTATAAGATTGTCAAAATGCTCGAGTGGCGACCACTGTGAGTCGCCGGCTTGATTTTGGCAACTGTAACGTGGTATCAAAAGCGTTGTTTCATTAACCAGCCATAACATTTTTCTTCTTGTTGTCTGTATCAGCATGATAAAACAATCTTTACAATACAGGCAACAAACTGACTTGCCAAACGTGCATCCTACTTCCGTACTACCTTCCGGTGCTCGTTGTATCAAACACTGAAGTGTTTATCCTTTTCCCAGTCATTGCGGTAGTGCGTTCCGTATTTTACAAACTTCACCATTTTGCAGGAAAGGATAAATTGAGTGACTTGGGTAGAAGTTAGAAGTTATTTGAAATAACAAGCAGTCTAGCTAATTTATAGCCCGGAATTTACAATTAGCTGGTGTGGAAAATTTAACTTTCTCACTATCAACGTAAGTCAACGTAAGTCAACGGAAAACAGTACTGTACTAACTGAAACAAATAAGATGAATCATACAAAAACAACCACATCTGGGCTTAACACAAATTATAATTTAAAAAAATAACTGCGACGTAATTAGTCTTCGTGCGGAATTATATTCAGATAACGAAGTATTAATTACATTAAAGGAGATGTTAATAGATAGCCCTGCGTCAGGGCAATTTTAGCGTCACGATTTGCTAAAAAAATAAACAAAAGTTCTAGTTTAAAGTACAAGTTTATGATTCAAAGTGTACAAAAGTTCTTAGTTTCAAAGGGCAACAGTTTAGACTTTGTAGCATCTATTCGTATTCAAATTTGAACAGGCTATAATTTTCAAAATGTATTGATTTTGATTTCAATTTTAGTTGAGTCTATTATTCTTTTCCGCCTTCAACAATGAAAAATGAAAAATGGAAAAAGTTTAACAAACCAACAATGGGGCAAAGAAAATGAAAATACAGAAGATTTATCAGATCTTTCAGTATAGCTGATATCAAACGAGCTTTGAACCGAACCTGAGCATTGCCTTCAAGCTCTGCTATGGAGCATTACGATTTTAATTCATGTCAGCTGACTAAAATATTATAGAGAACTTTCCCTCGAACGAACCAACGTGTCTGCCACATCTTTTGGAATGGACGGGGGATGCTTGTACTAATTCTGTATTCTCGTTTTTTATTTCAAACAGCTTGCTGTATGCCTCACATCTAAAAATGTTTTTTGAAAACCATTTAGGGATTTCACTCAGCATAAACTCTTAAATGTGACAGCATTTGCTCAAAGACATGCTTGATACAGAGTGCAAGTGAATGAATAATGCACTTAATCAGGATGCATTTAGGTGCAGCTATCTTCATGCGAGACCAAACTGAGTCGTGCTCCCGTACTATGGATAATGCTCCGTCACTACCAAATCCAACACAGTCAGTTAATTTTAGCTTCAAAGCTTGAAATAAAGCTTCTCTAGATCAGTAGGTAATGGGTATCATCATCCCAAGTAAATTGGTAGTCATGTTCTGTTCTTTCTTCTTTTTTTTTAAATCGGTTCTTTTTGATTATCGTGCAGGTCTGAAGCATCCTCCATGATGGTGGGCTTCCCTCCAGATGCCTGGCTAGGTGCACGCATGGCATATCTCACACTAGATTTCCAGGTGGCTCTATTCATGGGTTCACTTGAACCAAGGCCCCAGCCAGAGATGTTATCCTTCAGAACATCGTGCCATGTCTTTCTTGGTCGCCCCGGTCGCCGACGTCCATCCACAGAAAAATCTACTGCCTGTTTGACTGCGCCACTAGATAGCTGGACATGGCCGTACCAGCGTAGACGCCTTTCTCTCATGTTTCCTACTGTAATAGCGGACTGTGATACATAAACATTTAATGCAGGAAACATCAGTCTTTTCGTCAATTATAACGCAATACTTCTCACCTTCCATATAACTGCAAAGTTCTTCGTGTACTTCCGTGGTGTTTAATCTTGTTTAATCAAAGACGTACACTTTGATCAGTGCAGCTTTATTTTCTCTAATTTCGAACCAGCTCCATTGCTAGCTATCAACTCCCCAAGATGATCAATTGAGCTTAATGAAGTGTGACTGGCAATAGCTACTGCAAATTTTATTTCAGTGTTGTTTTTTTCTCAGCGCTTTCTTTTGGACGAGGTGCAAGGATTTTCTTGGTGCTGGAAACCAAAACTGCTGTCTTATATGTTTGGTTGTATCTTGGTGATTCTTAAGATCTGATAATCGAAGATGGATATACACACGACAAAAGGAACAATATGCCATTTCAGAACCATCTGGAGCTTTTTTTACCCAAGGATGTTTTCTTAAAATCTCTTGAATCTTGATAATTCCCCTTCCATTTTGCTTCTCTACAATGCTAACTGAAACTCATTTTTAACTATTGCAGAGTTTGTAGAGACTGAAGCGTGTGCTTTGCGATTTGTTTTGGAAGGGTTTAAAAAGGCACCATTAAAAAATCATTTTTATACTTCGCCGTGCGAAATTTTCCATGAATTACAGGAACAGGCTTCGTCAGACTGTTTATATCTTATTTTAACATAAGATATTCGATCTTATTATGTTACAATCTATGGTCAACCTGAGGATTTTTAACGAAAGAAAACAGTCACACAGTCTCACCAACAAGGAATCACACTTCTCGAATGCAACAAAATAAAAGAAGGCCACGTCAATAATTAATAATCACAGCTATTCATGACCAATTGATATCAAGCACAGGAAAATACTCGTAATTTATGATAAGTGTTATTCACTTTGTCTACTATTCACCACGACTACAGGAAATACCAAAGGTACACACAGAACAACGGCAATACTTTCTAATCCATTGGGATAGAAGAGATATAATTGTCGCCAAAATTTTTTTATTTTCAAGTTTTAGAAAAAGCCAAAAAAAGTCATAAGATAAATAAACACCAAACTCAATTTTCTCAAGCCAAAGCATCACAAAAATGGCAAAAATGAGGAATTTGCCTTGAAAATGCAAATCTGGCAACCCTGGTTTTCTTCCCATTACAAGCGAATTGTCTTACCATTAGCTTACTATTTTCCTGAATCGAGAAAAGCTCCATGTAGACCTTGTACAATTACTTCAAAAATTAATGCTGTATCCAGCTTATCTGACTAGTTCATTGCTATAAGGTTGTCTTTAACTTTACAGTCTTTCACGAACAGCACAACTACAAATATGTTTTCCTTTTTTGTGGAATTACGGTTATCCTCTATTTTATTTTTTCAAAAAGGGTATCTCAGCACTGCTGATTCTTTTTCAATATCCTGTCCAACCATTTTCTTTATAAGTTAAATAATTTCATTGCACAGCATT
The DNA here is from genome assembly GCA_003991215.1 of Morbakka virulenta. Taxonomy (NCBI): domain Eukaryota; kingdom Metazoa; phylum Cnidaria; class Cubozoa; order Carybdeida; family Carukiidae; genus Morbakka; species Morbakka virulenta. Next base: position 1,558,256 of record RDPX01000176.1, on the reverse strand, counting down.
ATAGAGGTGTTATTTGCATTTTGGGGGGTGGGGGATTGTCCTCATGTTCTTGCTTCTGTTTCATATTTTCATGTAACCAGCAGTTAAAATAATTCAAAAATTACTTTTACTATCATTGTTGCTATCATTATCTGTAGAAGGGGAGGCTGGCGTGCAGTGGCATTCTTTCAGACAAGCAATATGTGAAACAAACGAAACTACGCTACCAACAATTAACAATATAGCAAAACAATCATGGATTACAAAAAAAAATACCTGACCTTATGAAGAAAAGGAAACAACATAAAAACTCTATATCATACAAGGAGATAGATACACAAACAAAACAAAAATGCTCAGAAGCGAAGGAAGCCTGGCTAAACATGAAATGCTCACAAATTGAACAACTCTCAAAAACAATAATCAAGATCCCATGTATGAAAAAAAAAGGAATTAAATGAAGAGATGGGTTGAAAATGTAGAACTTTTCCATGAACAGGGAAACGATGACCCAATTATATCATTTCTTTGCGGACCTGAAATTATGGAAGAGGAGGTGGAAAAAGTTTTAGAATGTATGAAGTCTGGAAAAGCACCAGGAATTGATGGTGTGACATCAGATATGTTCAAAGCATCAGGTGACTTTGGAATTACAACTCTGACCGATATATGTAACAAAATGTACAAAACAGCTTACATACCTGCAGACCTCAGAACGTCAATTTTTGTATTGCTACCCAAGAAATCAAAGGCAACAGGTAGTTCAGCTTTCAGAACGATAAATTTAATGTGTCATGTATTAAAAACTTGTATTATCTAAACGCATGATGAATACAATAAACTTTGAAATAAGTGAAGAACAAGCAAGTTTTAAGAAGAATTTAGGCACAAGAGAAGCCATCTTTAACCTTAAATGATCACAGAGAAATACCTGGAAAAACAAAAAGATCTTTATATTTGTTTCATAGATTATGCAAAAACCTTTGATTCTGTAAACCATGAGTCATTAATCAAAACCCTTAAATATTTAGATATCGACGGAAATAATCTTGCAATAATATCTAGGTTATACTGGAACCAGCAAACAAAAATCAGAACGTCAAAAGGGATGTCAGACCCAGTAAAAATAAGGAAAGGTGTCAAGCAAGGGTGTGTATTATCCCCATCGCTATTTAAAATGTTTTCAGAAGATATATTCAGGGGACTAAAATCACAGGTGTAAAAGTGGGAGGTAGGATGATAAATATTCTTCGAGATGCTGACGACATTGCTCTCCTGGCTGATAACAAAGATTTCAACGTCTGGTAACCACTGTAAAAATTGAAATTAAAAAATGCGGTTTGCAAATGAATATTAAGGAAGCAAAAACAATGGTTGTTACCAGGAACGAAACAACACCCAAAGAAAGATTAATTATTGATGGTTGTGAGGCGGAGCAAATAGAAACCTTTGTATACCTGGAACAACTGATAACATCAAATGGAAGGTCAGACTTAAAGGTTAAAAAGAAGATTTGGTATGCCTAAAATACCTTTTTAAACCTAAAACACCTGCTTACCAGCTAAAACATTTCATGGAAAAATAGGATCCGTCTATTAAAATGCTGTGTATGGGCAATGACTGTGAAACTTGGACGATAAAGAAAAGTGCTGAAACAAGAATAGAAGCCTTTGAAAGATGGTGTTACCGTATGATGGATAGAGTGTTTTGGAAAGAAAAAAAAGACAAATGAAAGGGTCCTGAATGAAATAGGAATAAACAAAACAACCCTACTAGACACAATAAAGAGACGAAAATTTTATTGGCAAATAAGGCGGCACAATTCCCTTCAAAAATGATAATGGAAGTAACTGTTGAGGGTTAGGGTAAGCGAGGAAGATGAAAAAAAGGACCACACGGTAGGGCAACATTGCTGATTTGATGAAGAAAAATATCAAGAAGTGTGCTAAATTTGCATTGGGCAGACAAGTGTGGAGGACTACGACAGCAGATCCCTTTGAGACGGCACCCCGGTAAAGTAAGATCAATGCTGCTGTCCTTTTCTTGCTGGTAAGTAACACTGCATTTCCATAACCTAGCCAAATATTCCTCTTCGGTTACCATATCCACCAAGGCCAATGATGACCATGGCTCTCTATTTCTTTTTTGTCTGGAGTTATTAACAACAACTTCCAACACATACAATCTGAAGCTTGCTTCTTTATCCACCCGATTAAAATTTCTTTACGACTGTTGTCCGGTGCGGGATCCTACTTCGTCGAACATGAGCGAATCCAGCAATGAACAAATTCTTCATACTAATCTTACTTTTTACACTACCCCCAAAATTCTACCTTTCTTTTTCTTATATCTTTAGTCATCATTTTGTTGCTGCTTTTTGTAACACTTTTTCGTTGCACACATTTTGAGTAAAAAATACTCATTGTCATCATCATTATTATTATCATCATCATACCTACCAACAACAACACCTTAGCTTTTCATGCCACTGCTGGCACAAGGCCTCCACAGCGTTTACCACACTTGGCGATCCTGAGCAACTTTTATACACCTGACGCCTCAGATCCCCTAGTTTTGGGCTTCCTCTCATTCTCCATCATATTCTGGATTTCTACTATGTAATTTCTTTCGTCTTCTTGTGTTGCGTATTCTACCGAGGTGTTATGCCCTTTCACTCATGCACTTAACTTTTTCAAAATGTCCATAGTTTTTCTCTTACATCTCCTTACGTCATTACTTTTCCTGTGACTCTTCTTTATGTCTCGTATCATCTACATATCATACACTTGTAACATTTTGCCTTGTAATAATAACACCAATAGATTTTAAAATATATTTGAAATACAAGTCTGAAGATAATATACACCCTTAACGCCACGTATTGCACCTTTTTTAAATTCCATATACTTATTCATCTGGGTTCCAATTCTAACACATACTTGTTTTTCCAAGTACAAGTTTCAATCAACTGAATATCTTTCTTTTCTGCTCTCATCTCAAACGTTATTGCATCATCTTTCCTGGTTTCACACGATCAAAGCATTTTGTTTTCTGTTTTTCGATTGCTTTTTCACTTGAGATTTCGATCATACAAATTGCATTTCTTGTGCAATCTGTAGGACCTCTTCTACAAATTCACATTGTACTTTCCCGATTTCTAGTCTTATTACTTTTCTTGACTCGCCAAAATTACTCTTTGAGTGTGGGCATTCTAAGATGACTCACGAGTCTTACTGTCCTGTGAAATTTACATTCAACTGCGTCTGATTTTTTTAATATCGTTGCAAAAATGGATCTGCATAAATCTTCAGGGATTTTTCCACTTGCATACCTTTAACTGAGCAATTCTACAATATTCTCATACAGAAATTAGAAAGTGCTTTTACCAATTGTGTAACAATCCCGTCAGATCCAGATTCAACGTTTTTGTTACTTATTCTTATTAGTGCAGATAGAGGAGTCGTGGCCTAACGATTAATGGAACTCCACTGAAACCACGAGATTCCGGATTCAATTCCCCGGGCGACTTTCGAACTTCACAAAAAAAATAAAGAAAGCTGTTGGCATCAGGAAGAGCATCCGGCCAAGAAATTCCTCACTGCCAAACCCACCATCTAAGCCCCAGTTTCTGGGGGAAATGACGTTAAAACCAACGAAAAAACTCTTATTGTCCGGGTAACGAGCGAAGCGAACCAACAGGTCTAGCACGAGGCGCAGTTTCCCGCCAAAATCTATGTTCTATCCTGTACCAGGTGGTGGGTGTTCATTCAGCAGAAAAAAGTGGCGGAAGAGGCTTTTTTTACAGCTACCATTATGAATTTGGCATGAATCAAGCTTGGCAAAAATAATTAAGGTGCTATTAATTATGCGGTTATATTCCCAATAGTTAATGAGTTATGTGGTAATTACATTTTGCTTATGAAACAAAATTTTCTTATTTCACTAATAATCTCCCAAATTATCACAATATCACAATGGCCGAGTGGTCTGAAACGGTGGTTTTTGGAATATGTGGGCTTTTGCATTTCAAACACTTGTTCCTTGCTCAAATATAGCGCAAAAGATACAGTACCGTAATTATGGCTGTGATTGGTAACTGAATAGCGTCATTAGGAACTAGTGTTGCGTATCATGGATGAAAAAAGAACTAATTGGCTAGCAGCGTTAAGTTTCAATAGTTTACAATAGTTTGACTTAGTATTAAAGTTGCCATAATATGACTCTACAACTGCAAGAGCTGTCGAGTGAAGGACTTTTGTTTTCACCTCTTAAAAAACATCCTCTTAAAAATATAGCTCTAATCTCTTACCACAGCAGTGTCCAAGACTCCACAGGATGTAGCTGTCCTTACAAGCAACGCCTCACAAAATGACTTGGCACTCGACAAACGAACTGCTTTGTCAGCTAATATTGCGGAACTTATCAACAGGAAAAAACAGATGGTTCCATGCTCAATAATAATCTAGGAGATAAAAAATATATTACAAACAAAAATGATTTTTCCTACTTTGGGAGAAAAGATGTCTTTAATATGTGACTTTTGGTGATCAAGGATTACAAAAAAAAATACGTATAGCAAATACAAGTTGCTGCTGAATATTACTTGTTGCACAGAGGCGTTGTATTCTAAAAGAATATCAGTTTTTATGTTTGTCTGACGATTGACTTTTTTATGCATTATTTATAATCACTAACTGGCGCCAACGAACAATTTATTGTGAAATATTAAAGTTAAATTACAAACGGAAATAAAATTCGCAAATCTCCAGGAAAACCACATCCAACAAAAATCCAAAGATTAGATTGTTCACAACTAAACAAATTACTAAGATTTCACATACAACAAGTTCCTGGAGCAAACATGCAACAATTAACTATTACCTTGGACAAAAATGGTAAAATAATTCTCGTTAAAGTTCGAATTAGTACCAACCCGTCAAGCAAAAGCTTGGTGTCTGAAGTGTCTGAAGTGTCTGAACTCCGAGGCTCAAGTCTGTAGCAGTGTCTGGCGTGTCTGAACTCCAAGGCTAAAGTCTGTAGCAGTGTCTGACGTATCTGAACTCAAAGGCTTAAGTCTGTAGCAGTATCTGACGTCTCTAAACTCCAAGGCTAAAGTATGTAGCAGTGTCTGACGTGCCTGAACTCCAAAGCTAAAGTCTGTAGAAGTACGATAAAGCTAATACTCTGTGGTGCAAAAATGGGGGCTCGAGTTAAGAAACAGCAATCTTCTCCAACTTTCAATAACGACAGTAAACAATTTTGCTAATAAACTCTAAGAAACAAAAGAAAAAGGCAGCTGATCTTCACTATTTCTAGCAATTTTGAACCGTTACAAAAACAATACTGATTCAATTTAAGACACAGTGGTAACGGCTATCCCAAATTAACCTCTATTTAAGAATTTTTCAATTACTTCTACTGGTAATCACTTAATATTTAGGGCACAAATTTGAGAATGGTCATTCCTTGAAAGAACGCAAAAATGCTTAATGGGAAAAATATGAAGTTTTGTGTTAATTATATAATATGTAGTTTTAATGGTAGCTAGGATATTGTAGTAAAGTAGTCTCTCCCTATTACGACCCCAAACCACACCATGCAAACTATCCAAATAACACATTTACATAAAACTGCATAAGCACTTAATACCAGCATGCAAGAATGTACGTATATATGCTTACGACAATATCTCTTAGTCGGTGTTTGATCTTGTAAATCAGTTCTGTGGCGTTCAACACAAACATGGCAATAACGAAGAGCCAAGCTAAAACTCCAACGGCTATGAAGAAATATTGATTTCCGCTCACGCGATGGACTAAACCTAAACCAGCTAGACCATTGATAACCTTTGTAAATGAGGCAGCTGACGAGAATGCAACCATAAGCAAAACCTAGGGAAAAAAATGTCGTACAAATAATGTAACACACTGGTGTAAAAGAACTGGCACATTTATCATCTTTCTGATTTCTTACGTGCCATAAATAGACACATTAAAACAACAACTTTACTATTTTTGTGGTGGAGGTGTTGACCACAAGGTCTTTTGCTAAATCGTTAATTAAAAATAAAATCTATTTTCAAAAATGCTTTCAACGCTCTTTTTGAGAAGTTATATTATTCAGGTTATTTCACCATCTTAATTCGAAAACCATTACACAAAACTTAATTAAATATAAATGTTTTATGTAAATCTGATTATCGACCAATCAACATTTTGCTCGCCGAGCAACTAGTCACCAGCTAAATCGCTGAAAAGGAGGGTGTCTGGCACACCACACAAACAAACACACACAAACAAACACACACAAACACACAATCACAAATACACACACACAAACACACAAACACACACACAAACACACACACAAACACACA
>RDPX01000176.1:1535408-1550851 GCA_003991215.1 Morbakka virulenta | reverse complement strand
ACACACACACACACTGAACGGTCTGCACCTGAAAAAAAACTTTTTTTCTCCCGTAAATAAAATTGTAACCTTGTATTTTAAACCTTTAAGGTTTTTTCATTCAGTTATTTTCGTCAATAATATCACTAGAGTTTTAAATGCAGGATTTTTAATCCTGCTACTACAAAATTCTCGCAATATTCTTCATGACCGACATTCTTTCAGTGTATTAAAATATCAATCTCGTAAACGTATTGAACACTTAACAGGGTCGTCACCGTAGCTTTTTTTAATTCCCTGATTTTCCCTGGTAATTCAAGTCCCAGATTTCCTGAATTTCCCTTATACGCTCCTGGGAAACGGCTTGCAATACATGGCACACACAGACAAGCCTAAGAGACAAGAGGGCAGAAATTGAGTAAAATATGATATGTTGGGGTAAAAACATTTGAATTTATACTTGTTATTCGCAACAAACATATATCCAATTTTGACGACTACTGCCTTCTTACGTGATACGCATGAAGAAACTTGCATATGCAAGAAATAATTCAACTCGGCCCCTAATAAATAAAGCTGCGAGTCAACAAACAATAAGATGTTGACATATGGCAATACAATAAAAAGTTAAGGTAAAAATGTCATTCTACAAAGCTTCGTTTAATGTTTGCTAACACTGTAGCGATTCTTTGTGGGTGTGATCTAACAATATCGTAGTCGACTCGCTCTGCTCGAAATTCGTTATCAAGATCAACCGGAAATAATTTACTGACGAGACCTTCGGTTATATTCCCTGCCACACAAATGACAATTTCTACCTCATGAATGCTGTTATTGCGTCTTTTAATAATATCGACTGTACGTCCCATTCTCCAGAGACAACCTTCCAATACACTTCTGCTCCCACCGACAAACCAATAGGTGTGTCAGGATTGCTTCTACAAACAGCAAGAACTTCTCTTGAAAGGGTTGGATTTATATTCCTTCCTTGATTAACTGCTCCTCTATCTGTGCACAAATTGTAGCTAAGGCTATGGCCCTGCTTTTCATTGATTCGTCAAAACTAGGCTTAATCACAACCTCACATTTGGATATTTCCATCTCCTTCTCATGCTTATTCTCAAATGCTCAAACTACCATGGCAGCACCATGTTATTGATTGTTCCCTCCTTACTTACCCACACCAATTAACATCTTGATATCTGTGAATAAATAAATTAGCCATAATAATAATAATAATAATAATAATAATAATTGCCCTGATAATTACACCAGGCACTGACTATTATTGTCAGCAAGTGGCGCAGCGTCGTAAGACGTATGACCTCTGATCTTAATGGATTGGTGGGGTACACGAATTGTTTTGCCTGATAATTATGAATGGGCCAGATCAAACATTCCCGTTCAAACCGCCGACTTGCCAGTCAGTTGCCAGACCTTAACCATTTGTGCATGTCCCAAAAGGGCTGACACATCACGCAATTCTGTTCATGGGCGGGAGTAGTGGGGAGCATCATATTTAAGTGTCGTGAGCGTGGATCTCAGATTCTGAAGAAACTGAGTACCGAGTTCGAACTTGATACTCAGTCCTGAGGTCTTGGGTGATGCCTCCCTACGGATACCGTTTTAAGCAGAATGGGTCACCTAAACTGGGAAACCTAACCAGGCCCCATATGCGAGATCATGTGTTGTATTTTTATTACCATCTATTTATCACACACACTTAGGTGTGATGCATGCACCCAGCTTACCCTTATCGGGGCTGGGAGTCGAATGGGTTTGCTAGGGTTTCTACCCCTGAGTCCTCTGTGGGCTCGTATTGCTTCACCAATCAATAATAATAATAATAATAATAATGAATAAGAAAAATAGTAATAAAATTTTTAATGATAATAATAATAATGACGTCTTAAATGATAGTTTTAAAAAATTAAGTCAACAGATATATGTATGTCATGATATGCATCATAGATGTATAAAATATAAGCAAAAATAATTGACAAATCGAATCACCATATGTATGTTGTTAATAGTATACTTTTAATACCGCACTGTATAGTTAAATATCATACAAATCAAAATTTCATAAACCTCATACGAAGTACATAAAAATGACACTCAAGAATTTTGTCCCATGAATCTCCCGTATTTTACAAATTACAAAAAATAACCTTGCAGATAGAAACAGTGACATGATTAAAAAATTATTTTAATTTCGACGTGGTATCAACAGAAAACTCCTCTTTGAGATTGGCAACACAACATCAGTTCTGTCGTTCATTACAATAACTATCCATTTTTTCTTAGAAAAATAATTTTTTGTTTACATAACTTTAAAAACGAATTGGAATCAATTGATGGTGAGATAACTTGAAATTAACAACAAAATGTTTAGCAAGAATAACAATTACAATATTTGGTGTAGCAGTTAAGTGCAACACCGCAAAGGCTTTGAGCTACAACTGTGCAGAGTGCCAGTATTTCTGTTTCTTAAAACCATTTTGAGGACCAGTTTAAACACTAAAAACGTTTGGTGTCTCCATGAGTGAAACCGAGTAAGTATCTGGTGTTTGGTTTTGCCTCAGAGCCATAAGTCGCTTTTGGTCGAGCTTCCAATTTAAGACCGACCTTTAGAAAACCTATTAGTGCCTTAACCGTTTTAAATGTCCGTAAAGTCGGGCAAAAATCTTATCCATGGCTCTGGCATTAACAAATACATGGGTGCTTATTGTCACAGTTCCGTGACGATTACTGATACCGTGAAAAACTATCGTGAGCAATGTCTAACACTGCTACTGCTGATGAACACTATTTTAGCAGTTTTTGATCCTTTACAAAAACAATATAGTTTGTTCCATAAACATGAAATTCTAACGCAAAGAGCAATGTTACATAGCAAAGACTTATCCTACTGGCACCTCAAATGTTATTACTTTCCATGCAGAAAGAGTTAATCGCCTTGAGAATATTATATACATATAGTTTATATATACATATAGTTTATATATACATATAGTTTATATATACATATAGTTTATATATACATATNTGGGCCAGATCAAACATTCCCGTTCAAACCGCTGACTTGCCTGTCAGTTGCCAGACCTTAACCATTTGTGCATGTCCCGAAAGGGCTGACACATCACGCAATTCTGTTCATGGGCGGGAGTAGTGGGGAGCATCATATTTAAGTGTCGTGAGCGTGGATCTCAGATTCTGAAGAAACTGAGTACCGAGTTCGAACTTGATACTCAGTCCTGAGGTCTTGGGTGATGCCTCCCTACGGATACCGTTTTAAGCAGAATGGGTCACCTAAACTGGGAAACCTAACCAGGCCCCATATGCGAGATCATGTGTTGTATTTTTATTACCATCTATTTATCACACAAACTTAGGTGTGATGCATGCACCCAGCTTACCCTTATCGGGGCTGGGAGTCGAATGGGTTTGCTAGGGTTTCTACCCCTGAGTCCTCTGTGGGCTCGTATTGCTTCACCAATCAATAATAATAATAATAATAATAATAATAATAATAATAATGAATAAGAAAAATAGTAATAAAATTTTTAATGATAATAATAATGAGGTCTTAAATGATAGTTTTAAAAAATTAAGTCAACAGATATATGTATGTCATGATATGCATCATAGATGTATAAAATATAAGCAAAATTAATTGACAAATCGAATCACCATATGTATGTTGTTAATAGTATACTTTTAATACCGCACTGTATAGTTAAATATCATACAAATCAAAATTTCATAAACCTCATACGAAGTACATAAAAATGACACTCAAGAATTTTGTCCCATGAATCTCCCGTATTTTACAAATTACAAAAAATAACCTTGCAGATAGAAACAGTGACATGATTAAAAAATTATTTTAATTTCGACGTGGTATCAACAGAAAACTCCTCTTTGACATTGGTAACACAACATCAGTTCTGTCGTTCGTTACAGTAACTATCCATTTTTTCTTAGAAAAATAATTTTTTGTTTACATAACTTTAAAAACGAATTGGAATCAATTGATGGTGAGATAACTTGAAATTAACAACAAAATGTTTAGCAAGAATAACAATTACAATATTTGGTGTAGCAGTTAAGTGCAACACCGCAAAGGCTTTGAGCTACAACTGTGCAGAGTGCCAGTATTTCTGTTTCTTAAAACCATTTTGAGGACCAGTTTAAACACTAAAAACGTTTGGTGTCTCCATGAGTGAAACCGAGTAAGTATCTGGTGTTTGGTTTTGCCTCAGAGCCATAAGTCGCTTTTGGCCGAGCTTCCAATTTAAGACCGACCTTTAGAAAACCTATTAGTGCCTTAACCGTTTTAAATGTCCGTAAAGTCGGGCAAAAATCTTATCCATGGCTCTGGCATTAACAAATACATGGGTGCTTATTGTCACAGTTCCGTGACGATTACTAATACCGTGAAAAACTATCGTGAGCAATGTCTAACACTGCTACTGCTGATGAACACTATTTTAGCAGTTTTTGATCCTTTACAAAAACAATATAGTTTGTTCCATAAACATGAAATTCTAACGCAAAGAGCAATGTTACATAGCAAAGACTTATCCTACTGGCACCTCAAATGTTATTACTTTCCATGCAGAAAGAGTTAATCGCCTTGAGAAAATTATATACATATAGTTTATATATACATATAATAACTATATAAACTCGTCTCAATCTATTCTAGTAATCTATTCCGATCCTCTCTTTGTTACAAGAAAACAAGTTATGATGAAAAATTTACTGTTTTTAGAAGTGAAAAAACATGGTACGTGACGGCGAATAGGAAGGAGGGAATTATTATAAAGGAAATCCATTTACTTTAAACTTTTTAAAAATTCAGGTTTACTTACAAATTCAACCACTTTCAAAATTCCTCGTAGACTACAAATGTATCCACTGTCAAATGAAATTGTGGTAGATCCTCCGGCCTCTCCATTCTCTTTTTCGGACTCTGACATTTTAAGTATGCTGGTTAACCTGAAACAAAACATCCAAAAATCACCATCCCATTATGCACAAAAACACCATCAATGAAAACGTTTTCCTATCCATGAGTTGTTGCGTGGCAAATCTACTCCTTTTTAAATTTTTACTCCAAATCACTATATCTAATGAACTGACAGCAGAACAAAACAAATATTATCTTTCAAAGATCTAAAAAAAATTTTAAATTGGTTGAAAAATATACGCAATTCAGTTAGCTTTTGCATTTATTATACTGCGTCTTGAGCTGTTCCAATGGCAAGCAAGAGCACTGCAACGCAAGACATTATTCTTCGGTCCGGATAAGTTATAATATCGTCTTTGCTTGCCTATTTCGATTTAAATCTGTGTTCGACTAAGGGGCTACAAGTCCATGTTCTCTCATCACATTTCATTCTCAATGAATCGTTGGTTTTTTACAACATTTGCCGAATGCCAAGACGATAAAATGGTGCTGTATCGGAGCTTTCAGATTGGATGCTTCCTCCAGTCTGTAGCTGTAACTTGTAAATCAAAAAATTATCATCCATACTTTAGGCTCTGTGCAGTAATCAAGTGACGGTTGCGGTAGGCAAACAGTTTTACCAGACTGGAAATGTTTTAAAGATTATTCTAAATGTGTTTTTCAAATTAAACTTACTTTATCCTTTGAACCTCTTGGTAAGCGTGCAGGGCAACCAGTCGCGAGCAGATCCGGTGTCCGGCTACAGCTTATATAATCTTGGACGTGCAGTTCATGGGTTTTATATCATCCTCTAAAGTGGCTTGCAATGATCGCTGGCTTTTTTGGCCTTCCTCTTTCTTTTACCACCTTGTTGCCTTCAGAATCTTATATGACAAGCAGATCCTTCCGATGGGAGTCTGAGAATACGTCCGGCAACAATCCACATTCTGCCTTCACTTTTTATGCAATTCTCTTTTCCGTGTGCGGCCCTAGGCCTGGTCATTTGTTAACCTGTTCGTCCATGTAATGCCAGGAGCTCGACTTAAGTTTTGCAGGTGGAATCCATTGCGCTTCTTCCCTATCTACTGTGTGCTTCTAAAGATTTCGCTTGAATACAATGGCGTGGATATCACTATTGTCATATAGAGATAGACCTTAATGTTACTGCTTGGCTGCTTGGACGACCAGAGGTATGACATAAAATGAAAAACTGTGCCTGCTTTGCCTTACCTACTACAAACAGATGATTTGCTTTCTTAAGTCTTTGTGATAAGACCAAGCAGGTAATTAAACTTTTACTCTGGATGAAATCCATTTAAGTAAGATTTATGTGGCAGAATCACCAGAGACGCACATTACCTTCGTTTCTTTTCATTGATCTTTAGCTCTACTTTATGCACTGTCATGTTTCAACTTGGTGGTCATCTCCTCGCAACTCTAGCTATCGATGCGATATCGTCTGCAAGGTTCAGAACCGTCAAATTTGTACTGTTGCTCCATGGAATGCCAAAATTAACATGTGGCGTTGGATTCATCGTGCCCAAGTCCGACGAGCTCCTCTATCATACCAGATTCAGTTCCGAGTCCAAAGTTGAGTTGTTGTAAATGGATTCCACCACTGTATCGATTTTCTCCCGAAAGTTGTAGTGCTCCATTATCTTTAAAAGGAATTGCCTGTGGACACTATCGATACTTGTCATATATCGATCGTTTAATATAAGATTTTTCTGAATTCTGGGCTCTATTCAATGACATTTTTCAATACAAATACCTGCTCTGTACATTACCTTTCTTTCCTGAATCCTGCCTGTTCTTCAGAGTCTACGGTATACTGCGTTTAACAGACGTTTTTTCAAAATCCTCCTAAGGGCGTTTCCTGCGATACACATTTTGACGATTGAAGCATACCATCATGCGATATGGACAAAACACTTCAATGAAGTTTTGAATTAGGCTGCACCTGAAACACAAATTTACTGGGGCAGTTCTCTGACGCTTCAGACGTTGAATATCGAGAAATCAGCATTGCCGAAGAAAACGTTCTGGAGACTATCCAGAAAATAAAGAATAACAAACCACTGGTCTCGACATCGTCAATGGCGAATAGCTAAAAATCGATGGTGTTGCAGATATCGTTTAACTTACGGAACTCTTCAATAAGATTTGGAGAGAATGCATAGTCGCAGCATAATGAGGTAAAGGAGACATTTTCAAGCTTCCCAAGGAAGGAGACCTTTCTTACTGCAAGTTACAATTAAGACTACTTAAACTAAAAAAACTTTTCTGGTCAAACCTCCTTTACAGTTTCAAATTACTGATGCTTACTGTTGCGACTTGGCAAATCAATGAAGCCACCGTTGTTTTACCACAGAATACTCCGCAGACTCGTATGTTGATCGGGAAAATGTTTGTTTTTAAAGATCAATATTTAAAGGGACCTCTTTGATACAGCCAGCCAGAAACAAGCTTTCTTAGTGACTAAATCGAAAGGAGGAAGTAAAAACTTTTGTTTTTGTGGAAGAATTCTCATTTAACAAACCCGGAAACGTCAAAGAAGGCCCTTTTGGTGCACTTTAAACATATAACCTCAACAGTCACAGAATTTGAAAAGAAACCTGAAAAAATTGAAACGTGAAAGAAGAGAAAAAAAGAAAAAGGGGAGAAAAGACAAATGAGGAAGCAAACAACAAATTCAAGGGTGCCATGTGTAATTATTTTCATCATTACAAAACCAAACATATGCAATATCCCCATAAACCCATAGGCATAATGCATATGTTTAGATCTAGTCTGAAATGGAGTTTTAAAAACCCTTGACTCCAGTTTTAAGATAGTATGGAAAATTGTCAGCCGAAAGAAACAGAAAAAATTTGACGTTCATTAACTTCTGTGACCTCTTGATTATTCAACAGACACGAGGAAACTCCCCTTCTGGGAAATCAGACACAAGATAATCGCTTGCGCAAAACGAACGAACAAACTAAAACTAAAATAAAAGTAAACCTGAAATCAAACTAAAATTGAAACAAAAAATGTCAAATAAAATAAAGTCTGCTGTTCTCATTTTACTGGTGTTGCAAAAACAGGTGAAACGAGTAGGATTAATTCTGCTCTCGCCGCAGGTGTTAAAAAAATCGTCTGTTTTTGTGTTCGGCAATTGCAGCCTCTGAAAGAAAGGCAGGAGTTCGGCAAGCCGAACTATTGCAAAAATGCATTGAGCTGAGACTCCAGCCCATTCTATCATGTATACACATATTTTTGAGATGATGAAGCTTTTTTTGTGCCTGCTCCCCTTTCTGTGTCTCACTGGACCAAGTCTAAAAATTGTGTAATGGAAATGATAGTATCTCAATGTTTTTGAGGCAATAGAATCAAAGCAAGTGGGCAGAAAATTTTAACTTGGGAAATACACTTGATATAAATCCAATGTATATTTCTTTTATCATCTCATCCTTCAAAGTCATGTCTGGTCGTCTTGCTACACAGTGCTTCCTCATGTGATGTTCTCAATCCCACAAGATGTTACTCCCTTTTTTCTCAATACGTGTACTTGTCCCTATTTTTCCTTGTACCACACCGTTTTTTCTTTAAATAAACTTTCTTTCGTTCCCCCATACGACTGCCAATATCTTTAGTGCATTATTAAATCTCCTCGTATACTCTGACGTGAAAAACCATCCGGAATTCCGCTTCAAATTGTTATCAATAAAAATTGCGTATTAAAAATACAGAGACAGTGTCATGACCTGATAATTCTGTTGGTAAACTGCGAGAGACTAATCAATGAGCCGCAAAGGACGGTGATCATTAAGACCAACGGAGGATTTATTGCGTCTTGGTTTACATGCGATTTTACAACGATGTTTTATTAAATAGAAAAATACTTTACACTTGTATCAGCTGAGGAGATGCGACTGAACGTGGGGTTCGATTGGAGACATTAAAAGTGAAAGTGCAGCGTGTTAGGGTTAGGGTTAGGGTTTTGGTGTGCACACAGAAAATTCCTGATGGGGCTATCGGGCCAACTGCTCAGCCTGTTAATCGAGATAACTGGACCTGGGCGGGCTTTTTGATGATCGAACTCTTTTGTCATACTTGAGTGGACCCAGGGTGGAGTGTTTATTCTTTCATCTCAGTTCTTCCGTCTTCATGTCTCCTCTTTTGTTTGTTAAACAATACGTTGAGAACTGAACTGAACGATGGCTGTGCAATTTGGTACGGGGAAAAACCGATGCGAATGATACCTGCTCAGGAAGTTTGATATTGTCAGCAGCTCACCTGACAGAGATTTCAAGTGTGAAACAAATTAGTGTCACAAATTAAATGCAGTTGCCTGTTTGTGTGTGAGAGATAACTGGACGTACAAAAGCACGTAATCCGGAGGGAAAGTGTCACATTTTATCAAAAGTACAATAACGTGGAAAAACCAGGTAAAAGAGCAAATAATTCATCCGTTTTCAACAAGTTGATCCCTTCTCCAGCCGCCTTCCTGTGCGAGGCAACAAACCCATTCACAAAAAAATTCATGTATTTTAAGTAAATAAGTAAGTATTTATTCGCCACTAAAAAAGGGAAAAGCTAAAAACCTAGTACATGATGTCATTAGAAATAGTTAAAAAATAAGAGTAAACAGAAAGAAAAAAGAAAAAAACATACAAGCGGCACGGTATTCTAGAGAAACGGTGGCAGGGGTAGCATGATACAGATCGTGAAGACCTTATTTTCATTATGGCCCCTTGTAGCGGAAATGGAATACATTTTGGAAATGAAATAGTATTAATCCCGTTGTATATGAACGCAAAAAGGCATAACATTTGTCAACAAAACATGAAACAGAAAATGTTGTTCTTACCTGGTCGATATTATGTTATCTCAGGCATATACTGGAGATCCAGGACATTTGAAAGAAGTATGCTGGTGGATATCTCTGCACCTGCAGATTGGTCTATCCGGAAATGAAATGCAAATGAGTGATGATTTCCGGTGTCTCGGGAGGGGACATGTTGCAGCAAATTGTGTGCCAATCACTTGTGGGTGAAAAAATGCCTTCAGAAGGAACCTCAGGGGGGGAGTATCTTTTCAGTACGGCGTTAAAAGGCTGTATTAGCACCGTGCACCGTCATTATCTTGCCGGAGACAAATCAAACAGCAGTTCGGCCAAATATGCTGCGGAAAAAATCTTTTCTTAGCCGGGACGTTTTGATATGGTTTTTCCAGAAAAAATACCTTCAGTAAAGAGAAAAGTAATATTCATAAGCTACCTGACTGGTATGATTTTTTTAATGCTTGATTGTAAGGAGGACGATACCAATTTATTTTTTCTAATGTTACGCTATTTTTATTGTAAGTCAACTTTTTTTTTTATCTAAATCATCGGTATCGTGTATTAGTTGTGATGAACAATTTTCTTGGTGTCGCAGACCAGACAGTTATTACATCAGAAAAAAAGCAGTGTGCAAGAGTAACACTGAGACGATCCAAAGAAAAAAATTGTCCTCGAGGTACCTTACTGAAATCGAAATTGAGCTTTTAGCAGTCTTAAGGGTACAAAAACGATTTCTGAAAACACTAATATTTGTACCATAGCACACTACTTTTGGCAGTGGCTGGAGCCTGGCCTGGGTCACGCTACAGAATGGAGAAGTAAAGCGCCTCCTTCCCTCCACTAGCTTGGATGCACACCTTGAGCAAGTGTTAGTACATCCTTAGCTCCCCCCCCCCCCGTCAGGGATACGACACGGCAGTCTTGTTTGTTAACTCAGCATCAATTCTGGCATGGCAGATCTACCAGTCAACTCGGCAGTATTTCTGGCACTTGGCAGTTTTATCAATCAAATCGGTGGTAACTCTGGCTAAATTTTGCAGTAGGTTTATCCTTCACAGCTGTCTTAGCTTTGTTTTGCCGTTGTACCAGTAAGGTTTTCCTGCCAAGGGACATTGTTCTAACCCCAAACAGTGTCGTCTCCATCTGGGGTAGCCTACTAACTTAAATGAATATAGATGATAGTTTTGAATGTTGTTGATGATAATACTACCGCATCCGGGGAAACTGATGCGCCACAATCGACGGTGGTGGTGAAAAATAAGCGAAATCCGTCACGTAATCAAACATTATCTCTCGGAGCTTGGAATGTCAGAACCACTAACGATAACACAGACTCTATCCGCCCAGAAAGAGCTACAGCAATCATCTCAAAAGAACTCAGAAGTGCAAACATCGACATATGCGCTATCAGTGAAGTCAGAAGAGAAGGCACAGGGAGTCTAATTGAAAAAGATTACACTTTCTACTGGAGTGGTGGAACAAAAAAGGAAGCCGGAGTAGGTTTTGCCATCTCGAATACTTTGTCCAATGTTACTCTTGACATGTCACACATTTCTGACAGACTCATGTCTCTAAGACTTCAACTGAAGTCTGGAAATTACCTTAGAATTGTCAGTGTCTATGGTCCTACGATGCAACGTTCTCAGGAAGAGAAGGAGTTGTTTTACAGCCAAATGTCAAATGCAATCAGAACAAACAAAAACGACCATGTTATTGTTCTCGGTGATTTCAATGCACGTGTTGGTTGTGACTGGAGTTTATGGCCTGATGTACTAGGTAAACATGGTGTCGGTCGTATGAATTCTAATGGTCTGATGCTCCTTGACTTTTGTACACAAAACAGTCTCACCATCATGGGATCAATGTTTCAGCTCCGCGACTCACTTAAAGTCACTTGGCAACATATGAGATCCAAACATTGGCACCAGCTCGACCATGTACTTGCGAACAATCTTGCAAGACAATGTATCGATGTTACCAAAGCCAACCTTTCTGCTGACTGTTTTTCCGATCACAGATTACTTGTATGTAAATGCTCGTTTTCCTTGAAGCGCAAAAAGAAAGAGAAAAAACCACCTGCTAGACCTACCATAAAAGTGAGCCCTGATCAAATAGACCAGTTACAAAGTTATCTTGAAGAGCAATTAACCAACCCCGTTTACGACTGGGATAAACTGAAAGAATGTCTTCAAAATGCCGCTGCCCTCGTCTTTGGTAAAAACAAAAGGACGAGTAATGATTGGTTTGATGAAAACGATGTTGAGATAAACGCACTCCTCAAGGACAGGCACCAAAATAAGAGGGAAATACAAAAGCTTGTTAGACAGATTAAAAATGATTGGTTTACAAACAAAGCAATTCAGGCGACAGAACTTTTATCAGCAGAATAACGTGAGAGAGTTCTACAGTACTTTGCGTGAAGTGTATGGTCCAAGATCTAAAAATACACACAAGATCTGTTCCAAGGATGGGCAACTTTTGTCATCCGACAAAGATATCAAAGATCGCTGGGTTGAGCATTTTTCAGACTTGTTAAACATCGAAACAGAAGCTGATCATGATGTGTTAGATGAACTCGAACAGATGCCTATCGTTGAAACTCTTGACGAACCGTTTACTGAAGAGGAATTGGACAAAGCTATCAAAAATATTAAACCAGGAAAAAGCCCGGGACCAGATGGTATCCTTCCAGAGATCATTATACATGGAGGACAATCTCTGAAGAACTACCTCTTGACCATCTTCAATATCTTCTGTTTCACAGAATTGATCCCCTCTGATCTTGTAAATCCCAACATTGCAATCCTGTTCAAAAAGGGTGATCGCAGTCAATGTGGCATTTGCAGAGGAATATCTCTGCTAAGTGTCGTTGGGAAGTTGATTGCCGATATGATATTGCAAAGATTATCCACCTTGGCGAGTAATGTTTATCCGGAATCTCAGCAAGGATATCGCGCAGGACGTGGTACTATCGATGGAATATTTACCGTACGGCAACTAATGGAGAAAAGTAGAGAACAACGTCGTAACCTGTACATTGCTTTCATAGATTTTACGAAAGCATTTGATACCGTCAATCGTCCATTACTCTTCTCTGTTTTGAAAAAGATTGGCTGCCCTCCGAAACTTATCAAGCTTATTAAGCTTCTCTACACCAACGTTAAAGCTCGTTTAATTATTGATAGTGAACTATCCAATCTCTTTGATTACAATAGTAGAGTCAAGCAGGGCTGTAAACTGGCACCAACTCTGTTTGGATTTTATGCAGCTGTTTTACTACTGATTGCCTTCAAAGATATCAAGCACAACCACTCGATCTTGGTCAGATTTCGTACTAATGGAAAATTCTTCGACTTACGGCGACTGAAAGCCAAATCAAAAGTATTTTACGAGTTCATCCGTGAAGCACAATATGCTGATGATATTGCAATCATGAGTGACTCTGGTCCTGGTCTTCAGGCGCTTCTCACTGCTTATAATGCTGCAGCAAAAGGTTTTGGTCTGCATATTAATGCTAGCAAAACAGAGGTACTTTGTATGGGACCTGAAATTATTTTCTTTGTTGACGAAGCTCCTTTAGCAAATGTAGATCGTTTTAAATATCTCGGTAGTTTTGTTTCCAAAGACTGTACTTTGAAAGTGGAAATAACAGCCAGAATCCAAGCCACGTCCAGTGCTTTTGATAGACTTAGAAACCGTGTGTTCGACAACCATGATCTTTCAGTTGCGACAAAAATGGCAGTCTACAAGCAATGTCTATTACCGATCCTTTTATATGGTAGTGAAACATGGACACTTTATTCCCATGAAATCAGCAAGTTGCGTACCTTTCAGCAGCGTCATCTCCGTACGATTTTAAAGATTAAATGGAGTGATTTCATCAGCAATGAGCAAGTACTGAGCAGAGCTAATGTTGATGATATCGAAGTTCTTCTCGCTAAAAGTAGATTGCGTTGGCTCGGGCACGTCGGTCGTATGGATGACGAAAGAGCAGCGAAAATGGTTCTATTTGGAGAACTTGCTGATGGCTCGAGATCTGTTGGTCGACCGAAATTGAGGTATAAAGATAATTGCAAATATTTACTTAGATTGGTGGATTTGGTTGATGATTGGCACGTTGTTGCTATTGATCGTCCTTTATGGCGCTCAAAAATTCAAGTGATTTGTGTTAGGTTAAATGAAATGCGCTTTGAGAAATATGAGCGTAGAAGAGAGAAGCGTAATCGACCGCATATTGTTTTTATCTAATGTATTTTATAATCTATCATCATCTATATATAATTTAGTTAGTTTTTGCTCGGTATTGAGTTAAGGCATATTATTATTATTGTTGTTATTATTATTATATAGCACGCTACTACCGCCCACCATGTACAAAAAAGTTGTCTAATTTTGCTAGTATTGATAAATTCCGTTTAGTCACTAAGAATTCAGTAAAATACAAATATCCTACACAAACATCATATAAAGCAAGCTACCTCCCAGTACCACTTTATTTTCTATTTGAATACAAAATAATGAGGTACAACTTTTGGTGATATCTGATTTTATGACGTTTGATCTATGTCATAGCCTCGTAATGGTCAGCGCATAACAAAACATAATTTTAACTGCTGAAACACTTTGATGTTGCAAAATTGCGTTAGCCCAGGACAATTCAGTTTGCTTGTTAAGGCTTCTCAAGGCAAATTAATATTCTTCCCTATTTGTATATGTTTCTATGTTCCCTTTAAAAATATGATACACAATTCCCCCTTGAATTTGAGGAGAAAGCATTCACGAAAAATAGTGTGAGGGTTGCAGACCTCAAGAAACTTCAAATAAAGTCAATCCTCATTGGTTAAAAGTCACCAAATTTTTAACCAATCAAAAGGATTGCGTATTTTTAATTTATGAGTGTACCACAAAAAGGCGAATTTTCAACTAATGTCGTAGGGTGCTTCATTCATCTGTTTAACTTCTTGCAGTATGATTACTCAAAATTGGATGTGAAATCAATTTTAAAATTTGCATACAGTTATTTAAATCACCTTGTCAGTTCTAGACATCAACTATTAAAATTTTCATTTGCAGAACTGCAGAGTAAGTTCAGTAGTGTCTATCATTTAACCCAATGCTACTCAGGCAAGCTGTTTCTCCTGACTTTACTCCCACTCAATCATCATTTACTCTGATTAGGTGGATTCTTGGGTTATTATCAAACTATCACAAGGTATTATGTTAGTTTTACAAACCAAAGGATTACAGTCAAAATGAGATTTAAAATATCACCGCGAAATTTCCTGAGAAATTTCCTCTGCACACATGGAGCCTGAAGAAACTACAAACCTTATTCGGTTTGCCTTTACCTCGCACAGAGAATTCATAAAGATTTGCAACACTCTTGCAACAATGTCAAAATTACTGCTGACCATGTCATTGTAAAGGATATGTCATTTTGTCAGCCCAAAGGAACAAAAACCTCACCGACAATACTTTTCAAAGCTTTTCAAAGCTTTGTCTTCAAAACATATTCGTCCAAGGTCTCCATTTGTCATTCACAGTACCATGATTTCTCTCTATGTCAGTCACATCACACTAAAGCATAGAGTCGATGTCACTAAAATCATCGTACATTTCGGGGGTAACTGTATCTCGTCCTCAGCCATTTATGCTGCTTACCGTATTTTCTCTTTTAAGCGCCTT